>CAEGAG010101000.1:0-29663 GCA_903067065.1 Brachyrhaphis terrabensis
AGACCAATTAACCTGACAGTCATGTTTTTGGACTGTGGGAGGAAGCCGGAGTACCCGGAGAGAACCCAGCATGCACAGGGAGAACATGCAAACTCCGTGCAGAAAGACCCCGGGCCGGGAATCGAACCCAGAACCTTCTTGCTGCAAGGCAACAGTGCTACCAACTGCGCCACTGTGCAGCCCAATTATTTGTTTAATTAATTTTAAATTAATTCTTTTTAGTTAATTTTAAAATTAATTACATTTTTTAAATAAAATTTTTCAGCAAATCTTTTTTTTTTTTTTTTACACACTAGAGATGATGATTAACTGATTGCTAAACTAGTTGATGTTAGATGTGTCATGGATCGATTAAACTCCAGCCCAGCAGAGTTTAATGTAGAAACATGTTTCTGCGCGGCCGGGACTCAGACCTTGATGTAAGCCGATCCCTCCAGGTCGCTCGGGATCTGGACGTCCAGCGGACAGTAGTCCTCTGGGATCTTTTTGTCCAGATCAATGTCAGTGTTTTTGATCACCTCAAACGTGCCGGGGTGAGGAAAGAGGGAACCTAAACGAGTCAGTCAAAGGTTAAAAAGCTAAAATAGTCAGTTATTTGTTGGAAGTAATCAGGTACTTACTGATCGGCGAGGTTTTTTTCTCACCTGCGCTCCGGTAGCTGAGGTCTCCCAGGATCTTGTCTCCGACTTTTCGGAGTTTCCACTGCGATCGGAGTCGCAGCAGCTCAGCGTTGAAGTCGCGCTGCCGCCGGTTCTCCTGGTTCTCGGCCACGGACTTGCTGAGCTTCTCGGCTCCTTTCAGGAGGAGCTGCGCCGCCGTGGCCAGAGATTTCTTTTTGCTGATCAGCTGGAAAACCTGCGGCGTCTGCAGAACCGACGAGGAAACAAAACAACCCCAACAGCGCAGAGGCGTCAGAAGGAAGAAAAATCATGTGCATTAATAATTTCATTTGTTCTATTCTCATGTAGTTTGTGTTTTAAAATGTTAGTAAGACGTGAACATGAGCTCCAAACAGATCCAAACCGGCTGCCTGTGGCTCTGAACCAATACAGCCAAAACTGCTTAACTGGAGAAACAGGAGGAAAGAAATCATTGCTTCACAAGGCCAGATCTTCATCAGCAACAGATAAAAATCTATTTGAATATTTCAATAAAATATAAAACATAATTCTAGATGCCATTTAATTGACGGTGAATTAAAGCCACTACAGAAACAAAGAGCAGGGGAGGAGGAGAAATGGAAAAACGTAATAAGATCACAAACGTGTCATTTAGTTAACCTTTATTTAATACTTCTTAATTATGGCTTTAATTATTTATTTACTTACTTTCCCTCTTTTTCCACCCAAAACATCTGTGACCCTCAGTTAACCAAGGAATATTGGAGAAAAGGAATAATAATGCAAATCATTAAAGAAATCCTAACTGACGTATGTTAAACAATTTAATTGTTTTTTTTTGTTACATAATTTGGTTATGTTCTGTATTTGCCTTGAATGTATCCATTTTAATATAAATCCTGTTGTTTTGCTTTTGTTGCCGTTATTTGGTCTCTTCTCTGGTTATTTATTTGGTTGATCAACACTTCTTTTTGTTAGTCTGTAATATTTGTTTCATAAACACTAACTGGTGAATAAAACTGAAAACATAAAGTTAGTGATTACTCTGCACCGGTCAGGAAGGCTGACGGATCGAAGCCACGGATGTTTGATGAGGATTTTTATCAGCTTACTTTTCCAGCGTTCGGATCCTGAGACACCGGATCCAAAGCCATGTACTTCTTCTCCTTCACCACGCTGAGCACGTCGTGCAGCACACACATCTCCGTCAGGGCGCTGCGCAGATTGTTGCGCACAGAATCCCAGGGCCAAAGAGACGGCTGGAACTTCACCGTGCCTGAAAGAAGCAACCATGAAGTCTGCAGCCTCAGATGTGACGTCGCTTCAGGCTGGAAGACGTTCCTCCTACCTTCCTCTTCCTCCGTCTCCTGCTTGCCCCATTCCCGGTCCCTGGGCTCTCCGTCGGCCCCGTCCTCCTCGGAGTCGGAGCCCTGGCTGAAGTCGATCCTCTGTGCCAGCTTGGTCAGGTTCTGGGACATGGACAGAGGAGGGACGTACGTCTCCGTGCCGTGGAAGTCCACTTCCTGCACCTGCTTCTCACAGGAAGACTCGATGCTGATCCTGACAGCCGGACCGCCCGACATGATGAGACCGGAGCTGCAGAGAGGAAGAGGAGGAGCCAACACCATCAGCTCACTTCCTGCTGGTTTATAGGGTTAAAGCTGCAGTTGCTTTGATAAAAATATATATTTTTTTACATTTTTGCTAAAATGATCATGTCATGACAGCAGAGTTGCAAAGTAACCAATTACATTTACTCAACTACATTTACTTGAGTAACTTTTTTTTTTTTTTTTTAAGAAATTTTACGAGTATTTTTAATATGCTGTACTTTTCATTTTTGAGTAATTTTATTATGAAGTATTTCTTCTCTTGAGTAAAATTTCTGGGTTTTCTATCCACTGCATGAAAAACAAACATGTTTTAACCAAAAATTCACCAGACAGACACACACCTGCAGTTTCTGTTAAAATTTCAGAAGTTTTTGTTTAATTGAAAGACACTGAATTGGAAAAAAATAATTTTGCCTGATATACTTATAAACTTTGCCATATAAGTAACAAAGTATTTTTGTTACTTATTTGAATTATTGTCATTTTGGTCCTTAGAATACCAAAATTTCCACTTTACTTTATATTTTGATTCGTCTGATGATGTCATTTTTAAACATCAAATGATTGATAGTTTGATCAGTTACTCAGTACTTTTTACTTTTACTTGAGTAAAAATATTTAAAGAAGTGATACTCTTTCTGCTTTCTCCCAGTAATAACAACAGAAATATACCACTCTGTCAGAAACAACCAATCAGTCTGGAAGAGGGTCTTAGTGCTGTCAATCAAGCTCATGCTCACCCTCCCCCACATTTCCTCTGCTACACTACAGCTGATTCACCACAGCATAGGCGACCACAAGTGCTAATTCTAGTTAGCATAGCAATGGTCGACAGTTGATAAACGATTTTCCTGCAACATAAATTGTTTCTCGCCATTAGCACATTTAGCAGCAGGTACATGAGCCTGATTGACAGCGCTCAGACCGCCTCCTGGCTCTGATTGGGAAGCATTTCTTCACACAATAATAGATCACAGATCTTTTCACAGATTATCTGTCTCATATTAAACTGTTGCAAGGTTTAAACAAATATGAAAAGAACAAGCAGTTCATAACTTTATAGCTAAAGTTTCAAAGCTTTAACTTCAGTCCCGTTTAAAGCAAAGTCTCCAGAGTTTACAGTTATTTCATTTAGGTAGAGAAAGGCAGAATATCATCAGAAAATGTAGAAAACACGCTTAAAAATCTAAAAAATAGATTTGCAAAATTTCAATCTTTGGCATCAACTTGGCGGGTTTGAAGGTAGAGAAAAGCTGAATATGATTCAAACACTGTCAAACATGAAGATGGAAGAAACTGACAAATATCCACAATCTGAACATCTTCAATCTGCCTCCAGAACTTCTGCTCGGGTTGCTTTTTTTTTTATTAAACAGACTGTTCTATTTTAAATCATCAGGGTTCATCATTTGTAGCTGGATTTATTGTTTTCTTTAGTCAACATAGCAATATTAGCTCATATTAGCTGTTCGTTAGTCCAACGGAATATAATTAACTAAACACCAGAACTCAAGAGAACAGAAACTACTTCAGAGAAGTTTTAATCGAATAAATCTCACCTGTTATTCAGAATACAACCGAATATAAGCGGTTATTCACTGAAATTAGCCAGATTTGGAGCTCCGTGTCGCTTTTTCTTCCCTAACAACGCAGGAATTGGAGGGTCTGCACCATTTAAATGCCGGGGCACTTGGGTTGTCTATCCTCGTTAAACGGGCGGGTAACAACCACTAAAACACTCCCACTTTATTTTAATGGGCTCACTTTGAAGCATAACAGAGTTCTCTTTACCCAAGCATATATTAGGTGTTTATGCAGCAGCATGCTTTCCCGTGGGGATAGGCCATATACTTCTGCCCCGTCAGTAACCAGTTTGGGATTAGTTATATCGCTTTTTCTTTAACTGTATTTATTTTTTTGTTGTTGTAATCTACAGTTAAATAAACCGGCAAAGCCAGCTTAGTACCCCCTTCATTAAGAGATTCTTCAGCCTGCTGGGATCAATTTTATTTTGTGATCGATCGCCTCCCGTGATAGAAGTTATCAAATTGTCTGCCGGTGAAAGAAAAATGGTGCAGATCCGGTGTCACAGCATCATAGATCCCCTGACATTTTTCGTAACTCCGAAAAACACCCGACCTCCAATACTATTGGCTGTTGACTTTTTAAGTGCTTCAAAAATGTTTGAATCAAGTTATTGATATTTTAATGTAATTACGATTCAATAATATAGATTTATAAATCAGAAAATGGTTGTAAGTAGGAACCAAAATGCTTGAAAGCTACGGCGGTCAATTTAAACCACCGGATATGACGTTTGGAACACAAACGGTCGATTTTGTTCAACCGGTTAGAGTTCTCCTCGAAAAAATAGAGCATTTAGCTGTTTTTTTCTTTTATTTATGACATAACTAAGGTTTTATTTCACGCTTTAACCGTCGGACTACGTTACAATGGTTGCTGCGGCTCGAGAGGAACGTATTTTGGACACTGAGAGAAGTCATGTTAGCCCAATTAGCATTCAGACTCGCTTTTGTGAAAGTGCCCGGTAGCATTTTGTAGGAAAATGAAGAGAAAAGTGTCGAAATTAAGATTGAGTCCCAACGAAGAGGCTCGTATAATACGTGAGGAGCTTGACAGGCGGAGGAAACTACGGATCCAGCAGGTAATGGTTGGTTTTACCAGAAAGTTCTTTCGCTTCAACCCAAATTTCAATAATTATTCTGTTTGTTTTAATCCAGTCAGATTCAAACCAAATAACTATGCTTTTTTAAAAAACGCATACATGAAATGTTAAAAAGTTATCAATTTGAAGAAATAAGCTCTATTTATAAACTGTTCAGCTTGATCCAGAGGAAGCATATGGTGACAGTGGAAAGAAACAACTCCCTTTTCACAAGAAGAAAACCCCATAAAAACCGGACCAGGAGTACTTTCTATGTTGAAACTTCTGACATGACGTTGTGCGTTGGATGTCCAGGTGCGGGAGCAGCAGCGGCAGATCGCGCTGCAGATCCGGCGGGACGTGGAGCAGCGGCGGCAGCAGGAGCTGCGGCAGCTGGAGGAGCAGCTGAGGGAGGACTGGGAGAGGCGTCAGAGGGAGAAGCTGCACACGCTGCAGACGTTGTATCTGGAGAGCCTGCAGCTCATCGGCCAGAGCCACAGGACCGCCACGGAAACCGTGAGCTAGCAGAGGCTTCCTAGCTTAGCAGTGAGAAACACGATTGTGTGGAGCCTGAATGTGGCTAATGTAATAAGCTAATAGGACTTAATATTCCTATTTCAGGAAGCTGAGCTGGCAGCTACAGCTCAGAGGGAGGAGGAGCATCATGCTAAAGCAGAGGAGCGTTACCATGAAGCTCTGAAGGAACTCAAGATCCAAAAAACTAAAGAGCAGGAGAGACAGAAACGGTGAAAGACCTGAAAGCTGTTAAAACAGTTGAGTTGGTCCAGAACGATAACTTCCCTCCTTCATTTGTAGATCCATCAATGCGAGGAAGAAGGCGCTGCAGACGGAGAAGGAACGATCAGCTAAAGTGGCCAGACTCCCGCCGCCTCCGCCTGATCCCATCCAGGTGCTTTCCCTGTAAAATTCAACCACTTTCCTACTCTGGCAGATTTATTTGGTCCAAATAGCGGTGGCTGACTGGCACTCAAAGTTTTATCACCTTATTTTGTGGAACCATTGCTATGAAACTATAGCTGTGGCTGCAGGGCTCAGGAATCAGTTTGTTTCTTTAGGACATCAGTAAGATGAAGAGTGATTTGCATCATTAAACTGCACACAGTGCCTGCTGTTAATCTTATTTTCACAAGTGACTCATCGATCCACTCTTTACTTCCGATACCATTACAGATATCTGAGATTTAACATCAGATATCTGATATAGAAAAACAGCCAAATTAACTTAAAATTTTTCTTTTTTTTAACACAAAGGTAAATTTACCTGGACTACATTCAGTACATTTACAACAATAACTTCACAAGTTTGGTCAAACATGTAAGAACAATTTTTATTTGTTCATTCAGTGCAGTTAGGAGTAAAACTTCCAATGGAAAATAAATAATAAAGAAACTGACAAAAACAATACGTTAACTATCCTGGTTAAACGTGAAAATAAACTGCAACAAATTTTCTTTGAAATGGTTCAGAAAGTGCAATTAGGAATTCTACATATAATGTAAAGTATCTAGATTTTTCTTCAATACTGGGACAGAAACAGATACCAACATCGGATCAGTGTAGCCCTGGTTTTCACATTTATTAGTGGCGAAAATAGTAAATCTAACAATGCAGACAGGATGTTATTCTTTAAACATCATTAGTTGGAATTTATCATGACAACAATGAATGTAAATTCCTCTTATGGTAATAAATTCATCATGATAAATGATGAACGGTGCAGTAAATGCCCCGCTGTGGCTCTGAGTGTTGACTGTTTCCTGGTTGGAGCAGGACATCGATCCCAGGAAGTCCCACATGGTGAAGAGGTCGGATCTGAACGCCTTCGCTGCCACACGCTATCACATGCCAGAGAGCGCCGTGGCGAAGGAGCCGGAGGCGCTGCAGGTCAGAGAGCTGCTTCTGTTTCTGGTTCTGATGTCTGCCGACTTTAAGCTCTGGTCTTCTCTGCAGTCTGACGCCAGACTGGAAGCTGACCTGGAGTCCAGGAGGCTGCAGGAGCTCCAGAAGGAGGAGGAGAGGAGGAGAGAGGAGCAGCTGGAGAAGGCCCGTGTCAGAGGGAGGCAGGCCCTGAGGAGGGAGCAGCTGGAGCAGGTACGTCTCCAATCCTGAAACACTGACTCCCCTCAACAACTGCTGGACAATAAATGATCCCAGTAATCATCACTATAAACTATGGTAATGTTGTTTTGAGACCATTTTCTAATTGATAATGGGATAATAAAGCAAGTTCACCCTCTCAATAAACTTCAGTTTATTGAAGAACAATTAACACTCGAACTGAAAGACATTTTAAATATCCAAAATAAAACACAACTGAAAACAACAAAACAAATAACAGAAATAAAAACCAGTCAGTCAATCAGTCGGTCCCTTCCCTCTCACTGCAGAAGGAGAAAGCTGCTGATTTTCTGATATTTCCAGAGGCAGATAAGATTAGTTTCACATACAAGTATTGGGCCTCCAGGACGAAGGAAATCTGTGCACCGCTAGTTTTTATCCAACACTTTAATGCTGGCAGATTAAAACTTCATTTTGCATTACATTCTGTTGTGCCGTTAGTTTTGGTTCATCCTGATTTTACTTTTTCTTTGTTTTTCCTTTGACTTTTGAATGTTCATCATTTACCTTCTTATTGGAATTTTCCTATATGCAACTTCGATATGTTCACATTCAGCACTTTGTAAAATAAGAAAGTAAATTTTGCTTGGTGGCGATTTTTCTAACAGCTGTTTAGTGTCATTATCCAGTTTGTTGGTTTCTTGCTCTGTTCTTCTTCGCTGTCTCTGTTTCTCCCACTTTTCTTCTGTTTGTACGTTTTGAATGTTTTTAATGCAGTCATGTAAACTGTTCTCACATCACCCCTCTTCTGTTCAGGTGGTAGTGCTGCAGACGTTTTAACAGCAGCCTCTGGTTTCAGGACCGGGAGCGCCTCCTGGTGGAGTTGCAGCACCTGCAGCAGACCGACCTGCTGCGGCGGAGGCATCAGGTGTCCCGGATGCCGCCACAGATCTTCCAGCCTCTCTATCAGAGGCAGGAGGCCAGGGAGGAACTCCAGAGGGAGCTGGAGTTCGCCTTCGAGGACATGTACACCGGAGAGAGACGTGAGGGCGGCAACATGTTTTCACTAAAGTAAAAGTAAAAAGTAGCAAGAAATTACTTAAGTAAGACTTAAAAAGTATTTGGTAAAAAGTCTTCTCATGTACTGAGTAACTGATCAAATTATCAATCATTTAAGATTTAAAGATTACATCATCAGACTATCCAAAATATAAAATTAACTGGAAATGTTGGTGTTTTAGGGACAAAAATCCCAATAATTCATATAAGTAAAACTAATAAAATCAGGCAAAACATTTTTCTTTCAATGAAAAACTTTTGAAACTTTAACAGAAACTGCAGGTGTCTGTCTGGTGAATTTTAGGTTAAAACATGTTTGTTTTTCATTCAGTAGGCAGAAAATCCAGAAATGTTACTCGTATAAAAGAAGCAATTCTTCAAAATAAAATTACCCAAGTAAGTAAAAGTAAAAAAGATAAACTTAACCATTTCCTAAAGTAAAAAATACCCCAAAAGCCAAACGTGTTGAAAAAAACATTCAGATTTTAGTGAATGAAGAATCTTTCTTTTCTTTGGCTAAAGACCACAAGTCAGATCTCCTGCTAGCGCTCGGTTAGCATGTTTGTTGTGGTTGTATTTACCCAGAATGCCCTGTGCTGTAGTCTACTTCCTGCTTTGATCTCCTGAGCTCACATATACAGTCAAACCACACCAGTGTTCACTTCAGCCGAACCCAGACTGAAGTTTGTAGATGGACCAGAGTTAGCTTAGCATTCACACCTCACCAACCAAACCAGAATTTCTGGCCAACCGGAGTGGAGTCGGATTAAAGCGGATTAGACGGGGCGGGTGTGAACGCATCCTTAGTCCTGATCCTTTCTGCATCTCAGTCGTTTCTCTTCTCAGGGGTTAAAGGTGACCTGGTGGTCCAGCTGGTACCGGAGCCTCTTCCAGCCTCATCCAGCACCGGTCAGGACCTGGATCTGGACCCGGATCGGGACCTGGATGTCACTGTGGATGAAAACGCCGAACCTGAAGCAGAAAATATTCAGAAGGACTTTGGGGATGAAGTTGAAGGCAGAGATCAGGAAGCAGTGGATGGTGAACAAAGTTTTGGCTAAAAACTCCCTTCATCTCACATCTGCGTCTCGTTTCACATCAAACTCTCTCCAGCAGGCGCAACTCCTCCCAGACGGGCGCTCCGGAAACTCCTGGATCGGATCCGGAGCCAAAGGACCGACTGGATCAACGGCAGCAGCCGGGTTCCTGCAGCGGATTCTCCGTCCGTCGACACAGAGCTGATCCCAGAGCGAGACATGAGCATCGAAACCGGATCTCTGACCCTCGAGACGCTCAGTGAGCCCGCCGTACCTGCACCGAGTGCGTCTGTTTGCTTCGTCTCCATAGCAACGATAGACTGTCAGTTTGATGCTCATGACGATAATCACAGTTTTAAACTGTTTACATCATTTCCTGAAATCAGAATTTTTTTAGGTGCTTTTCTCCAACATTAATGTTTCTATTTTTAACTTTTTGTGTTTTTTGTGTGTTTGTTTGACTCCTGCAGCCGTGGAACCAGCAGAACCGCCACCCACAGCAGAACGTTCACTTCCTGCTGATTTTCTGAGCAGAATCCAGGAAGCTGAAGAACAACGGAAGAAGCGGGTGAGAGAAACGTTAAAATGTTTTATTGTTGGCTTGTCATGATATCAAATTCTCCCAGAAATGAAATAAATGAGAATGTTGCTGTTTTGAGACCTTTTTAAGTCCTATAACGATAATGTGTTGACTTGTAGAACGGAGGCTCATATTTTGAAAGTTTTCACCGTTTTGTTTGTTTGAAAGGAAGCGAAGCTGGAGGTGGAGAAGCAGCAGCAGGTTTCTCTCCTCCAGGAACTGGAGGAGCAAAAAGCCGAGCTGGAGCAGATGCTGCAGGAGGCTCAGAGGGAGAGGGAGCGGCTGAGAGCTGCTGCCCAGCAGGAGGCGCTGCTCCTCCAACCACAGGTTCCAGTCCTGGACTGTTCCCCGATCAGCTTAACCTCTGAGGAAGAAGTAGGTCCAGCATGTCTGAACAGGATGTTGGTAGAATCACTGCAGCATGTTCCCCTACAATATGTAAAGTGTGGATAGCATGTACATAAAATGCTCACCCCTCATGTCATGTTTTCATATTTCAGTTAGTCACTTGAATTTCAGGATGTCGGCCATTTTTCTTTATTTATTCCTTTACACCAGATATTGCCATAAAATGCACATATCTTCATGCCTTGGATGAATTTATGTCGCATCATGTTTTCCACTTTAAGGTAGTAAAACAAAATCGGATTCCAAACCTGAAACCTGACTTTGCTGTTTGCGAGTCTCACACCAGTCATCAGCTGGAAGGAAACAATGAGAAACACAGTTGTCTTCATTGTTAGCGTTAGCTTCTGCCATTTAAAAAAAAAAATTTATTTAGCAGTTTTGTGTTAGCTCCTGCTAATTTTTAATGTGTTTAGATGTTTAGCATTAGCATAACAAAGATTCTTGCTTAGTGAATTAGAGGTTAATGATTCTAACTTTTTGGTTTGCAACATCTACTGTCGATTTTAGTGCAACAATGGCGGCCATTTTGAGAAATGTCCACTGGGATGAAGAAAATGTTTACAATTTCCATGGTTCTAAATATGTGGGCTATAATTTGGCGCCAAATAAATTCATCTACTTGCCGATTTTAGTGCAGAAGTTAATATTTCTTGACGACCATGGTGGCCATCTTGAAAAAGATTATTAGGAAATATGATTTATATGAGACCAATTGGCATTTATGTCTGATTTGACGTGAAGAGTATTTATATGTAATAAATATTGGCAAAAAAAAATAAAAATTTTCCTGCAGGCGATGGCTCCTGCAGAGGAAGACGTGTCCACCAGGAGGCTCAGACAGTACCAGCAGCGCCTGCTGGAGCAGAACAGGTGCGTATCGTTTCTCCTTCAGCTCCATCTGAAGCGCTTCTCCGTTCAGATGGACTGAATGAAGGACATCTTTCAGGATTCACCAGAGATCCGTGGAAGTGGCCCGGCAGCGGCTGGAGGAATACCAGCGAGCTCTCCGGATCCGCCACAACCTGACCGCCGCCACCGCCGCCTTTCTGAGGCCTGCTGTCCACCCTGCGTTCCTCGCTCCCCCGTCTGAAAGTTACCCAGCGACACCCTCGCTGCCTTCAGACGTGTCATTTCCTGCTTTCAGCAGCAGCGCCGGCTCCAGCGTACCGTCGGATCCGTCTGTTACGAACCGGTTCAGCTCACTGAGACCAGATGCTGCTCCGCTCTCCGTCAGCCAGAGGTGGGCAGAGAATCCAAAAACTGTCCTCAGCTGAGAGTAGAATTACTTTAACATACTCAAATAAAAGCAAAAAATCAAAAATAAATACAAAACAGGTAAAAAGTCTACTCAAGTACTGAGTAACCGATCAAATTATTAATCATTTAATACTTAAAAATTACATCATCAGATGGATCAAAATATAAAGTTAAGTGGAAATTGTTATTTTAAAGAACAGAATGAAAATAATTCATAAATAACATAATTACAAAATAAAAACACTCTTTCAATATCAGTTTCTTTCAATAAAAATCTGATGAAACATTAACAGAAACTACATTTGTGAGTTTGGTGACTTTCTGGTTAAAACATGTTTGTTTTTCATTCAATGGGAAGAAAATCCAGAAATTTAAGAGTAGAAATACTTCATAATCAGTTGGGTAGTAACTATTCATATTTACTTGAGTTACTTTTTGAAAACTGTATTTTTAATACTTTGTAATTTTATTAAGTGATTAATAATTTGATCAGTTACTCAATACTTTTTAGCAAATACTTTTTTACTCTGATTTAATTTTCTGGACGGCTATTTTTTACTTCAGTATAAATATGTTCAAGTTGTTCTTCAGTTTTTGGATTCTCTGCCCAGATCTGTTCATAATAAAATTCTTCAAGTAAAAGTAAAAAGTGTAATAAAAATACCCTTAAAAGTGCATTATTTCAAAAAAAAGTTACTTGAGTAAATGTAACTAGTTACAATCCATCTCTGCTGGCAGCTTACTGGAGCGAGTAGCGAAGCGCCTGCCGGACAGACCGAGAGCTTCGCCGCTCGCTGCAGGGCCGTATGAACCAGACGCTGCACACGGGTCAGCCAGCACCTCGGCCACCTTTGACCCGATGACCCTGACCTCCAGAGAGGCGGACCGCAGGAGACGGGAGCTGCAGGAGGCCCAGAGGCGGGTGATGCAGCAGAGGGCGGTGCTGGCGCTGCAGAAGGAGCAGCAAGAGGAGGAGAGGCGCAGAGCGGAGGAGGAGCTGCAGTACATGAGGAGGCAGAAGGAGGCGCTGCAGGCTCTGATCGACCCCGATACACCAGTCAGTGGCTTCAGTAATCAATGACATAATCACAACTAATTCAGCGATTACCTGGAGTAGAAAGACTCAAAAAAGACAATTTGTTGAAAAAACATTCAGAGCAGTAATAAAACCAAACCTGTATAAAAACCAAAACATTAAGGTAAAAAAAAATCTGTGTAAATATGTTCAACCTGGAAAATGATGCAGCTTTAGCTTGAAATTCTGTAAATATTAAGCAACTTTTACTGTCTAATTAGTTAATCAAAATAATAATAATAATCAGCAGATCAGCCTTACACGGTATTGATGTCAATCCAGCAGAAAGGATTATTTTAGCTGCAGATGGATCCTTTGCTGCTACAAATTATCAGGTGTTTACTGAAGAAATACTATGTTGCTGCATTTAGGCAGTGAAATGTTTATTTTCTAATTTAAGAAAGAAATAATATTACTTGTTTAGTTTATTTGTAATCTTGTGTAAAGATATGCAGGATTTGTTCTGTTTAATCTGAGTGAGGACCTCCTGGTGTTTTCTGGTCGCCTGCAGAGCGGTTCTGATTCTCCCAGTGAAGCTTCGGACCCACAGGAAGCCGAGCGGAAACGGCTGCAGCTGCTGGTGACTCTGCTGAGAGCCATCGAAGAGTCGAATGGAGGAAGTCTGTCCCACTTAGAGGAGCCGGAGGACGGAGACGACTCCCTTCAGCCCGATCTTAGAGGAAGAGGTATCTGGCTCGCAAAATCAGTTTTTATAAACTTTACACAGTTTATCATCTCCTTTCTAAGGCTGTAAAAGTCTTTAAATGTGGACAGATGTGGACTCTAAATGATACAGATCAACAGAGTTAGTTTTATTGATCTGTATCATTTATCCAGGCTTCATTGTTTTAAAATATGTTCTGTTCTTTCTGCTTTCCTTTAGAAGCTCCTCTGGTTCCGAGCGTCGTTCCTCCAGAACCTTCTGGACTCCTCCATCCTCCACGGACGCAGAAGCCTCCAGTGACGCGGGTCAAACTGGGTTTCAAGTGGATGATTCCTCAACAACATGAGCTCAGCGCCATCCAAGAGGTGGAGACTCCGGTCAGCATGAGTCGGGTTACAGGTGCGCTTCCACACCTTTGGTTCCAGACCCGTTTCGTCCAGTATTTAAACCAGGAGAAGCTTCTGATGATGATTCTTCTCTTTTCAGGCTGTAGACCCGATTCTGCTGAACGGCGGTTCGCTGATCCTTCACACCTGCAGGAAGGTTCAGGATTTTCCTCCAAATCTGACCAGACTCTGGAGTCTGGCTCCGTCTCCAGCTGTCGACCCGACTCTGCTGGGAGGCGGCTCGTCTTTTCAGGCCTGGAGGACAGCGTTCCTTCACTCTCAGCAGACGTTAATCTGCAGGACAGTTCAGGATCTTTCTTCACGTCTGACAGGACTGCGCGGTCTGTGTCTGTCTCCAGCTCTAGACCTCATTCTGCTGGGAGGTGGGTCGCCTTTTCCGGCCCAGAAGACGACGTTCCTTCAGTCCCGGCAGATTTCAACCTGCGGTGTCGTTCTGCCAAGAGACGGGTCGTCTTTTCAGACGCTGAAGACGACATGCGTTCCCGCTCAGCAGACGGTTATCTGCAGGATGGTTCAGTACATGACACCAGACAGTCTGGGTCTGTCTCCAGCTGTAGAGCGGACTCTGCTGGGAGACGGGTCGCCTTTTCAGGTCCAGAAAATGACTTTCCTTTATGGCCTGCAGACTTCAATCTGCAGGATGATTCTGTGTTTTTATCCACGTCTGACAGGACTGCGCAGTCTCCGTCTGTCTCCAGCTTCAGACCCAGTTCTGCTGGGAGACGAGTCGTCATTTCAGGTCCAGAAGACCTGAAGGTTCTGTCACTCCCAGCAGATATTAACCTGCAGGATGGTTCTGTTGAGAGCCGGGTCGGGTCGGAGACCTCCTGCCGTCTTCCCTGGAGGGAGCGACTGCTGCCTGGAGCAGCAACGACTCCAGAGTCGTTTGATTCCGGTAGGATGCACAGGAATCGAGCTCTGCTGAGGAAGAAGATGTAAAACTGCAGTGATGCATTTCTGTTTTTCTAGATTCGGCCATGAAAGCGACGTCACCGCCTTGTTCTGATTCTGGAAGAGGAGCCGACTCGCCCGGTCCTGCAGCTCTGAACTCCAGATCCCCCTCTGAGGTAACAGTGCCAATCAAACTGCGCCGTCTGTGTGATTCTAATGACAATCAGACGGATTTAACTTTATATCTGGACTTTTTTCTGTCTGTGAATCCCCTCTGAGGTCCACCGGCTGTGGATCAATGATGAAAACTAGCCAAATCTGAGCAGAGGCAGACAATGCCTCAGCCGCTGATTATGCTGGAGAAGCTTCTGTGTGTGTGTGTGTTGTTGTTGTTGGGTGTGTGTTGTTGTTGTTGGGCGTGTGTTGTTGTTGTTGGGTGTGTGTTGTTGTTGTTGGGTGTGTGTGTTGTTGTTGGGCGTGTGTGTGTGTTGTTGTTGTTGGGTGTGTGTTGTTGTTGTTGGGTGTGTGTGTTGTTGTTGGGTGTGTGTGTGTGTTGTTGTTGGGTGTGTGTTGTTGTTGGGCGTGTGTGTGTGTTGTTGTTGTTGGGTGTGTGTGTGTGTTGTTGTTGGGTGTGTGTGTGTGTTGTTGTTGTTGGGCGTGTGTGTGTGTGGGTGGGTGTGTGTGTGTGTTGTTGGGTGTGTGTGTTGTTGTTGTTGGGTGTGTGTGTGTGTTGTTGTTGTTGGGTGTGTGTTGTTGTTGTTGGGTGTGTGTGTTGTTGTTGTTGGGTGTGTGTGTTGTTGTTGTTGGGTGTGTGTGTTGTTGTTGTTGGGTGTGTGTGTGTTCTGTGTACTGAGCGATGATGTGAAATGTCTGAACCTGAAGCGTGTCCATTAAACACGTTTTCATGAGGGTTTCTACACTTGAACTGAGCTCAGTTCTTTAGTTCTGATCCTAAATATCAGAAGTTTTAGGCTGTTTGTTTTAAAGGTTCTGTTGGACCTCAGCACAGCATTCAACATCGCTATAGCTGGGTCCGACTCTGGTTTGGTACCGGACTGCTTCCAGTTTTACAGAAAGTAACGGTAACTCATCGGAACAGAGGAAAATCACGTGGGGTACCTCCAGGCTCCATCCTGGGACCCCTCCTATTTAATACCTACCTGCTCTCACTGGATCAGGTTATAACAAGATTAGTTACCATAGCTGCACAGATGATGCACAGCGAACAGAACCAGAACCAAACATGGAGAAGCAGCATTCAGCTTCTGGGCACCACAAACCTGGAACAAACCAGAAAACTGAAAAACATCCGAAACACTGAGTGCCTTTAAATCTAAACTAAAACTTTGTCTGCTTAGAGTTTCCTTTGATTAGTAATAACTGGAACGTCTTTTATTTTAGTCCAACTTTTTATGATTTCTATTTACTTTGCCACTGGAATGTTTTTGTTGTTTATTTTTTTTGTTACATAAATCACTTTAAACCGTCTTGCTGACATGTTCATTACAAACAAACTTGAGTGAGTCTCCAGTTTTGTCTCAGGCTCTGTGCAGGTTCGCCGCCTCCGACTGCCTCTCCTCCACCACCATCTCCAGCGGCAGCTACGTCTCCACCGACCCGGAGCAAAATGTCGGTGAGTGCCAGCCGGACCTTCACTACGATCTGAAACCCGTCAAGATCGTCTTAAAACAAGAATATCGGCTTTTATTATCCAAATTATGATTTTAAAACCTGTAATTAGGCTTTTATTCTCTAAATTATGACTTATTCTAATAACTATAACTAAGCGTGTCTCAATTTCTATTTGCATGACTCATTGTTTTTCTCTTTCTACCAAAAACTGGATGATAAGTTTTCATTCTGGTGTTTTGGTCTCAACAAGCTTTTATTTTGGAGGATAATTTAGTTTACCAGGGTTTTATAATTAGTTTTATTGGTTGTTTCTGTTTTATTTATTTTGGATATTTAAAATGTCTTCCAGTTCCAGTGTTAAATGTTCATTAGAATTTAAAGTTTATGGCTCTTTGGAAATGAGTTCTTATTATTATGTCATTATTATTATATTATTTTAAAATGGTCTCAAAACAACAATATTATCATTTATGGCAATAACTTCTGGGACAATTTACCATCCAGAAAAATGTATTATTGTGACTAATTATGACTTTAAGACTCAAAATTATTACTTGTTCTTTTAATTATGAGTTTTTTGTTGTGTTAATTATGAATAAAACTAATTCTGGCTTTTATTGTGGTAATTATGACTTCCTGTTGGGCTTTTATTTTTCCTTCCGCTGTGGAGCAGAAAACATGTCTAATTGTTAAAAATGATCACCTGCTTCCTGTTGGTTTCAGCAGATGACCCTCGACTCTTCAACCCAACTGGTCCGGGTTCTGGTTTTCGGGACCAGAACCCGGCCGGTCCGCCTGTGGACTCTGTGTTTAACGACAGCGTCATCCAGCGCATCATTGATAAATACACCAGAGAGCTCGACGTCTCGCTCAGCGCCGCAGGAACGACTACAGGTCCAGATCCAGTTCCCTCGCCGCCCGCCTCCGGCCCGGTTTACATCTAGAACGATAAAAACTCTCCTGTTGATCTCAGACAGCGACACTCCGGAGGAGTCCGGCTCTTCGCTCTCTCAGCCGTCCAGGACGGAGGATGAGACCTCGGCTCGTCGTCGGGACGTCCGGCGCCACCCAGCGGCCGGTCAGGACCTGAACCCGGTCAGTTACTCAACCAGGTTCAGATCAATTAGAAGATCTGATCCGTTGATCTGATAAATCAGCTACATGTAATCAGAGCATAAGAGAGCAACTTCCTTCACCAAATAGAAACAAGATGGAGGATCAGATTTTAGTGTTGGAGGATTTCTCTTTAGTCTTTGGCTAAAGACCAGGAGCCATTTCTGCTGCTAGCGCTAGGCTAGCATGTTAGCGTTGGTTGTATTTACCCAGAATGCCCTGCTCTCTAGTCCACTTCCTGCTCCTGAAGCGGTCTCCGGTCTGCTTCGATGGATCTGAGCGTTTCTGCTTTTTTCAGGAGCAGATGACTCCGGGTCATCCCGCCCTGGAGCGTTTCTGTCCCATCGACCCGGAGCAGAACCCGTCCTGCTTGGCTCCAGAGAGGCTCTCGGTTCTGGAGCGGTTGGTCGGCCAGCCGTCGGCTCATTCCTCCATGATCGGTACCAGGCCCGGTCCGCCGGATCGGAGCGCCTGGGACTCCACTCTGAGCCGGATGATCGGCCGCCTGTCCCAACAGTCCGACTATCCGGGTCCGGGTTTCTGCGCTGGTCATGACACGTCGGAACCGTCCTGGTCGGATGAGCTACCGGAGGAGGTCCGGATGAGGGTTCTGGTCGGAGAGCTGCAGGTCTCTGCCGATCAGAACAGCGAAACCTCCGGTAGGCGTTTCATTCTGGATCATTTCTGGTTTTTTAGTTAAAGATAATTTAAATTTAAATTTGAATTCAGGTGAACGAAGTTCTGCATCCGAGTCCAGAGAACCATCAGGACTGCAGCGTCGCCTGGCTCGGAGTCCGCCCGCCTCGAACCTGGTGCTGCAGAACCGAGCCGTACTGGAAGAACTGGACCCGCACGGCGCCGACGGTGAGAGAAAACGTCAGGAGCCATTTCTCATTTAAACTCGATTCCTGTCATTTGGTATTCTGGGTTCCTTCGGTTTATCATCAGCCTGGCGGGCCGCCAGGATTAACCGGCTCCCACCAGGACAAACGGTTATTTATTTAAAATATTGTTTTTATTTAACAGCAATAGCAAAGACGGATTAAAGGAGCAGTTTCATGTAAAATCGACTGTTTTAAGCTTTCCATATTATTTTAATGTTAATCCCAAACAAAAACTTTTGTTGCTTTGATTCTTTCATGCATGTTTGAGAAATCCTCTAGTCTCCATGGCAACCATGCAGCTGTGTGGTCCTAGCCCCGCCTTCGAGGCGCAGCTCCTCCTCAGAGCTGCAGTTTTCAAGCTTCTACCACTGAGATCCTTCAGACTAGCCAGCAGCAATTAGCAAACAGCCGGGGGATCATCTGCTGCGCTCACTATAGGAGCTTCTTCTTAGTTCAACGCTGGTAGGAAACGTTGTTAAAGGGTTAATAGAGGAGCCGTGTTGGGGTGACTTCCTGAAGGCGGAGCTTCAGAAAGAGCAGGAGATTTTATGACTTTAAAACCTGATTCTGGATCAGAACTAAAACTAAATCCCATCTTCACCAGGAAAACCATGAGATGAGAGACAGAGTTAATCTGGTCATCATATTTTAGCAACTGATTGATAATTAGAGGACAAAAGGTGATTAAAATGATATTTTTTCTGAATTTTAACCAGGTGAAGCTAAAACTGGGTAGAGCAGATTCATTTTTATCTTAAATGCAAAATGTTAATGTTTTTCTGCACACTTTGTTTTATCACTGCTCTGTGTTGTTGTTTTAGCAAACTGCCTTTGTGAGTCTCTTCACTCCAGATATCTATTAATTGATTACAGAAATAATCGTCAACTAATTTAATAATCGATTAATCAGTTAATCGTTTTAGTCCCACATTTTTTGTTCTTCAGAAATAAAGTTGGACTGAAACGACTCGTCTTTCTGTCTCCACTCAGATTCGTTCCACCCGCTGCATCCAGAAATCACCCACAACGAAACCGCTGACCCCTCTGTGAACTTTCACCTTCCTGACCTCAACACGTCAGACGATCCGTCGCTGGAGCAGCTGAGAGCGGAGGAGCCGGACGGCCGCAGAGACGTTCAGGAGTCCTTCTCCCGGCTCGTCATCTCCGAGTGCGTCCAGCAGGACTCTGTCCTGACGCCGCCCCGCGTCTCCCCCGCCCCGGGGACGCCGCCCCGCGTCTCCCCCGCCCCGGGGACGCCGCCCCGCGTCTCCCCCGCCCCGGGGACGCCGCCCCGCGGGTTTTTGGAAGCGTCCGCTCTGGGCTCGTCGGAGGCAGAATCCTCCAGAGTTTCCGTCCCAGTCGGTGAACGCCAGGAGGATTTCTCCAGCTCAGAAATCACACCGGTATGTTTTCATCTGACTGACGTAGAAAACAAGAATCATTTCAAGGTTCGTTCAGGTGCAGATAATCTAAAACATCAGATAATTTTAAGTTTTGCGAAAAAACGAGATGAGTAGAAGCAGCAGCTAGCGTAGCGCTGTGTGTTATGCAGAGCTGGGGAGTAACTAGTTACATTTGCTTGAGTAAGATTTTGGGAAAAAAATTTACTTTTAGAAGTATTTATAGTATGTTGTACTTTTTACTCTTGACTAATTTTATTATGAAGTATTTTTACTCTTGAGTAAAATTTCTGGATTTTCTTCCCACTGAATGAAAAACAAACATGTTTTAACCAGAAATTCACCAGACAGATTCAAACCTGCAGCTTCTGTTAAAGTTTCATCAGTTTTTTATTGAAAGAAACTAATATGGAAACATTTTCTTTTGCCTGAATTTATTTTTGAATAAATTGTAATTTTTGTCCTTAAAATACCAAAATTTCCACTAAACTTTATATTTTGGTCTGATTGTTAAATACATTAAATGCTTGATCATTTGATCAGTTGCTCAGTACTTGAGTAGTCTCTTTACCAAATACGTTGAGTAATTTCTTGCTACTTTTTATTTTTACTTGAGTAATAATACTTTGAAGTCATGCTACTCTTATTTGAGTATAATCTTTGGGAACTCTGTCCACCTCTGGTTTTATGATAGTCGCAACAGTTGTTGCCATGCTTACATTTACTCTTCTGATGGTTAAAAGATTCATGCAGGGATAAAATTCTCCTTATTCATCAGGAGAAGCCCATTTATAGAACATCTGTACCAAAAGCTAGCTAGCTTCAGCAGCTGTTAGCATCTAGTTAGCGGTAGCCGCAAATGGCTTGAATCACAGAACGCAGCGAACATGTCTGCGCACGACTCAAAGTTTTGCAACAAGTCTGGCAACAATTGTTGCCCACAAGATAGAAAGTTTGTACACCCCTCTTTAACCGAACCGTCTTAGTTCCCCCTGCTGGATCTGAACCGGGTTGATTTCTGGTTCTGTAGGAGTCAGACGGGGAGAGGGGCATCCTGGAGCAGTCTCAGATCACGTTGGTGAGTCTGACGGACACGACGCTCCAGGACGCGGTCGCCACGGACGACGAGGGACTGCAGGACAGCGACGGTCCAGACAGCATCACAGATGGACAGGAAACCATGGAAACGGAGCCAACAGAGGTTCATTCATCTCAGCTTTATATCAAAGCTACATGTTTGTTAAACTTATCACCAGAATAATACTGAATATTAATGAACATTGTAGATAGAAAAAAATGAAATTAGTCTCAGAAATGTTATTGAAAAACATTCAAAATTTATGTTTCAAAAATAAAATATTTTCAAGAAAAACGTCACAACATGGTGACAGTTTGAACAAATAAACATCTTTATAACCTTTAAACTTTGTCCACCAGGGGGTTGAATCAACGTTGGCTCATCAGACGCCATCAGGTACAGACAGACCAGCTGCTCAGGTCAAAGCACCATGTGAGGCGTTAAAGCCGCCATCTTGATTCTGGCCGCCATCTTGTTGGTCCCCGTGTCCAGCGTCCCTCCTGGAGTTCCTCTGGAGTCCCGGCAGGAACCTGCAGGACGTCTTCCAGCGGCGGCGCCGGGCTCTCATGCAGCGGTCCGACCGCCGCGTTCAGGAGATCAAAGCCAAGCGGGCCGCCGCCAGGAACGGACCCCCGAGTCGGGTTCTGGTCGAAGGACGGGACCCGGTTAGAGCTGCGGTCCAGACCGTCCCCAGGAAGGAGACGGCAGAGTCCCAGAGTACGACGGAGGACAGGAAGAGAGCAGAGAGGAAGCTCCGCCCACCTCCACCAGGTAGCACACCTACAACTTTAATCTCAGGACATTTTATTCTCATGTTACGACTTTATGATGTAACTTTTTATTGTATCATTTGGACGTTTTTTTATCGCATTATTACGACTTACTGTTGAATGATTTTTCGTATTATTTCAATTTTCTCATCTTCACTTTTTATCGTTTGACTTTATTCTTGTTATTTCAACCTTTTTCTCAGATTATTAGAAATTTCTCGTAACTGTCTCTTAATTTTATTAGAGTACCTAAAATTGTACTAAAGTAAGAGTAGAACTACTTCAATATATTTTTACCCAAGTAAAAGTAAAACATATTT
The DNA here is from genome assembly GCA_903067065.1 of Brachyrhaphis terrabensis. NCBI lineage: Eukaryota > Metazoa > Chordata > Actinopteri > Cyprinodontiformes > Poeciliidae > Brachyrhaphis > Brachyrhaphis terrabensis. The sequence goes on from CAEGAG010101000.1 coordinate 21,554, forward strand.
GGTAAAAAGTCTACTCAAGTACTGAGTAACTGATCAAATTATCAATCATTTAATATTTAAAAATTACATCATCAGACCAAAATGACAATGATTCATAGACATAAAATCAGACAAAGGAAAATGTTTCCAAATCAGTTTCTTTCAATTCATTAATTAAACTTTAACAGAAGCTGCAGGTTTGAGTCTGTCTGGTGAATTTCAGGTTAAAACATGTTTGTTTTTCAGTCAGTGGATAGAAAATCCAGAAATTTAATCAAGAGTAGAAACACTTTATAACAAAATTAGTCAAGTAAAAAGTAAAAATACTCCTGAATGGAAACTTTTTCCAAAAAGTTACTTGGGTAAATGTAACTAGTTACTCCCCAGCTCTGGTTGCTGTTTTACAGATTTTTGGTATTTTATTTTTTTCCAGCCTGGTTCTGATTTGTTTATCTCCAGACGTCGTTTTAACAGAATTTTGCGACCCGGTTCTTCTCTCAGGTCGCCGCTCCGGTCCTCCGATCGGAGCCGACGTTCGGATCAGCGATCCGGATCAGAGGAAGCGGAACCTGTCAGAGATGCACCAGCGGACCCAGAGGTACCAGGGGGCCGAGGCGGGCCGTCTGCGCTCTGAGCAGAGTGTGTGAGCGCCGTGTGTGTGTGTGTGTTCAGGCTGTACGAGCAGCTGGAGGAGGTGAAGCAGCAGCGAGCGGCACGCAGCCGGCAGGAGGACTGGGCCAGGAACCGGCTGAGGGCCAAGGAGTTCCACAGGGTAGGAGCGTTTCCGCCTCCGGGTTCCTGCAGCAGAACCGCAGCTCACTCTGATTTCCCTCCACAGAAAACGCTGCAGAAGCTCCGAGCCAAGCAGACGCCAACGTTTTAATTTATCACCTTTATTTAATAAAATCTCAGATTGTTTTAAAGTTTCGGCTCAGACTAATGTTTGGCAAAATAAACATTCATTCAGGTGAGTTTATTAAATAAACATAATTAGTTTGCAAAAAGAAACCAACGTTATAAAGATTAGAGAACCCAAAGCGATCATCCAGGAGGTCGGTGTTAATCTGCTGGCTGAAGAGAATAATCTGGAGATGAAAACCGTCGGCAGTGAGGCTCAGAGTTTGGAGAAAAGCATCTCTTTGGGGCTTTTCTTCTCCATGGCGGCTTGAGCCGACTTCATGACATCCTGGGTCTGCAGCATGCTCATGTTCCAGGCCGCCTGCAGAGACCAGACAGCAGAACCTAAAGCCATCAGCATGATCCACAAAATAAAACTCAAATCACATAAAAAAGATCCATGAAAAGACTAAACACATCAAATAAACATGAATATTATCTGATATGAACTTTAAAAAAATAATAAAATTACACAAAATAAAACGAATTACCCTGAATATACTGACTAATAAAACAAAATAAAATGCAAAAAAACTCATTTAAAATCAAAAAGACTAAAATAAAAAATATAAACTAATAAAGATAAACAGGCTAAATGAACATTATTATAAACTTTAATATGATAAACAGATAATGTTTGTAAATAAAAGCAGCTGGGCGTCGGACCATGTAGTCGAGTCCCTCGGCGACGCTGTGATCTCTGGAGTAGATCAGGTTGATTTTGGATCCCTGAACCGCCACCGGGCTGCGGGCCGCCATCTCCGCCGCCATCTCCAGCGCGCCGGCCATCATGGCTTCCTGATCTGGAAACACTCGGCTGCAGCAACAACAAGCAGCTTAAAACGGGAGCCACAAAATGATGAGCGCTGAAAATATGTTACATTTACAGAAAATACAATCTGGGAAAGAATATGAGGAAAGTTTCCAAAGCGATAAAAACTCAGTTGTCTCTGTCCAAATACTTTATATTTGCCTTCGGTTGTTTATATTTAAACTGCTGTTTTGTTACATGTCCATTATTTTTAACGTTCGGTTTTTACCTGACCAGTCCGCTGCTCTTGGCCTCGTCGGCGTACATCTTCCTGGCGGTCAGAGCCAGCTCGTTCACCAGGCTGCACAGACCACACGTGACCTTTGAACTCAGGGTTCCTGCTCATAAACACGGCCGAGTCCGAAACCGGCCGACCAGAACCGGGTCGGGTTTTACCTGCGGCTGCCGATCACTTTAGGAAGCCGCTGCAGCGTTCCTACGTCCGCCGCCAGACCGACGTCCACTTCCTGTGAAACCGAGACGGAGAAGCTGAGGAATTTCTAGTTATCAAAATTTCTCATTTTTTGGCAGAAATTTACTGCTTTTTGATGTAAACACAAAGCAATTTTCTCGAATCTCCAGCCTGTTTGTATTTTAGAAATATTAAACTGACTTTTGTGTGGATAAAACGTAGAAATGTTTGTTTTCCAGATTTCCGGCTACATTTAAACTACTCCTAGGTTTTGATCCGTTTTCTGACCTTGACCTGGAACCAGGCGTCCTGGGTGCACAGCCGAATGTCACAGGCTGTGATCAGGTCAACGCCTGCAGGAAGAACCAATAATTAAAGTATTTTCAGGCTTTCTCTAGAGTAAGTATCTCTGTAGACTTGAAATAAAACAAAACTAACAGAAGTAATTTTTCTAAAGAATATAGGAGCTTCATTACGCCAGAAATTCCTCAATATTGATAGAGAAAGTTCCACCTTCTGATTATTTCACTTAGTGAGACATTTTTTCCATAAGTGAAATAATTTGGCAGTGGAACTAGAACTTTCTCATCAAAATGAAGGAATTATTAACTTTAAACAAGCTCCTAACTTGTAAGTTAGTTTGGTCTTATTTCAAACGTACTCAGATATTTGAGTAAAAATTCTTGGAAAGATTTTATTTTTTACAGTGAAGGACTTTGTAGTAAAAACAGCGGACCTTCTCCTTCCTGAATAAAATGACTCAAATTAATAAAATGTTTGCAGTTTCAGATTAAGTAAATTTAGCTGTAAAACAAAGTTAAATCTAATCGAAGGTTTCTTTGATCAGGTAAAAATAAGCAATGATGTCATGTCTTTGTTGAGCTTCTCGCTGCTGGATTTAAAGTCGGCCATCTTGATGGCGTCCTACCTCCTCCGATGCAGGCTCCGTGGACCGCCGCCACCACCGGCTTTGGACACTGCAGGAGAAGAAGAAGTGAACCATGAACGTTTGATGAACCTTTCTGACCGCCAGTTCTCTCTCGCAGCGTTTACCTTCTCCAAGACGGAGAACGTCTCCTGGTACCTCCTGATCAGCTTCCTGAGGTTCCAGGCGATCCGCGCCGTGTCGTCGCCCTCCGGCTGCAGAATGTCGGCCGCCATGTCCATCAGGTCGATCCCTGGACGGCGGCAGGTCAGACAGGATCAGAACCCGGCGGCGGCATCGTGCCGTTGCCCACCCAGAGTCAGCTGTGCCCTCCGAACTGGAGGCTGTTTATTTTTACCTCAGAGTGGCCATCTGTCTGTTATTCCTATCTCAGTTTCATCCACCAGGGACGGGGGTACAAACTTTTTCCACATGAGCCAAAATTGTCAATAAAACAACCCGACTTAAAATCAAGAAAATAAAGTAATTCGACTTTTAACTTAAGAGGATTTTTACAACGGCCTTCGTGCTTCTATCTACGGGCTTCGTAGATAGAAATAAAGGAGTACATTACTGCCAAAAACTTAGAAATTCAGTGATTAAGTCTCAGAAATGTTCTAGAAAAATTTGTGACATTTGAAATTCAGAAATCTCCAACTTTGTTAATCTTAAATTTTTTTTTGCACATTTCCTTATTTTTTTTTCTAGAAATTTTCTGAAATTCATCTAAACTTTTTTCTGTTTTTGTAAAATTTGTGAGCTGTTTTTGGCAGAAATGTACTCTTCCTGTTTTTTATATATTTCCAGTGGCATTAATGCGCCGTCGTCCTGGAGCAGATTGATTCTTGCATTTAAAGAAAAAAAATTCAGAGACTGGAAACAGATTCTTAGATTTCTGCAGCTAATGTTTGCACTAATCATTTCACTGTTTATCATGTATTTTATACGAAAGGTTACATGAACATATTTCTATTAAAGGCCCGTTTACAAACAGACGGACGCTCACCTGCTGTGAAGGTCGTCCCCGCTCCAGAAATCACCACCACCCTGCAGGTCTGGTCATCAGAGATCTGCTCGAAACACTCCACCATCTCCCTACAACGAGAAAAACCTCCATTTGTGACGAAACAATAAAATGATCAAAAGCTCGTCTCAAAAGGACAAACTATTAACTAAATTCATGATGAATAACTTATTTTTAGCCTTAGAAAGAATCAAAACCCAAGATTCAGTGTCTCAGAGATTTAGAAAACTGAAAACATCACATACAGTACTCACAGAAAGTTGAGTGGAAGGAAAAAATAGACCACCCTTCAGGAATTTGGGAAAGCTTGTGAAATGTATTTGCACCAGTAGGGTTTCCCACCTTAATATTTTGCTAGTTGAAAATAATTTCTAAACTTTGAAATCCATAAAAGCCCCTTAATGTTTGGGTCAAAGGTCAGCAGCGTTTACAATCCTGAAGGGATTTTTAACCTCAAGCCAGATAAATAAATTGAATTCAGAGATGTTAATGTTACCTGGTTTGAGGGAATTTATGACACTTTTTTTTTTTTTTACCATAAAGTTAATATTTTTTCACATTTATTTATTATAGTTTTTGTAGAAACTAGATTCTTGGTTTAAAACTGTATCTTGAAAATGACTGAATCTTTTAGTTTCTGAATTTAGGGTTAAAAAACACAAACAACATTTTAACTGATGACTGTCTGATCTAACAGGACTTTCTTATAAAATTAATTCCCAATTTGAATACAGAATATTAGAAAAAAAGAAAATTGATGTAAACTAATGATATATATTAAAAATGATTACGCTAAACTGGCAGATATGGGCCACATTTAACAATAACAAACTTCTACTTTCCATTTAATTGATATTTAATGTGACTCAAAAATAAAATCTCAGATTTTTTCATATTAAATCTGATTTCTGACTTTAATAATAATAAAAATAATTCTAAAATAGAAATTACAAATGATGAAAAATATTCTCAGAAAGTGGGTTTTATTTTAATCCTCCTTTCTGTGAACTGAACTACGGAGAATTGGAGCCGGAAAAGAGCCGCAGCTTTACCAGAATAAAGTCTGAAAATGACCAGAACAAACTTTGATTTAATGAGAGAAAAGCTTCAGGATGTAACGCGACCAGATCAACTTTCCTCATTTCAATTTGGATTAATCATAAAGCTACTACTTTATTCTTTTATATTACAATTGTTTTCTGGTAATATTAACATTTTATTGTCGCATTATTTCAACCTTATTGTCGTATGAATGAATTATTGCAATATTTTTGCTTTATTCTTGTAATTAAACATAAAAAACAAAAAATCGCAGCCTGGCTTAACACTTCGTCAAAGAGTTGATAAGAATTCAGAGTCCAAATAAAAAGAAGCTATAAAACACGCTTAAACAAGATGGCCGCCCTGGGCGCGATGACATCACCCTGAACTACGGAAACCCAGAGGGGAGCTGAGTGGGTGGCGGCTCGTCTTGCCTCCAGAAGGCTTTGTTCATGGCGTTGTGCTTGGCGGGTCGGTCCAGCTGGACGTGCGTGACGGACTCGGCCGGCCGGCTGACGGCCAGCGTGGTGAACGGCGCCGGGGGCCCGTCTGAGGAAGACATGGTTCTGACCGGGCCGGGTCGCCACAACCAGCTGTCTGAACGACAAAAACATTTCATTTATTTATTCATAGAGAAAAGCTGACCTTTGACCCAGCTGAGGAGACAAACTGCGTTGCATTTAATTAAAGTTTAACATGTTTTAAAAGAATAAAACAAAAAGATTCTGATTCAGATCAGGAGTTTAAATCCACTCGGCTGTTTTGCTTCACTTATATTTAACAAATGATAAACATTGTTTACTATTTCTCCCATGTTTTTCTTTGCATATTTTGTTTAGGGTACAAAAAGTTTCTAAATGTGAATTTATTCATTCCTTTTATAGATTTGCTGCTGATCATTTGTTACTTTCAGTTCATTCTTTGTGTTATGGAATAATATTAGTATTTATCTCATCTAAACTGTTATTCAACATAGTTTTTATGAGGAAAGAAATAAAACTGAAAAGAGCAGAGAAACTTTTCACCACATGAGCCAAAACATTTGAGTTTAAAATCAGTACTATGATTTTTCTTTTTAAACATATACATATATATTTAAAAGTTTTTTGTTTTTACTTTGACAACTATAATTTTTAAAATAAGGAGGTATATTTGAAACATTAAAATCTTAAATGTTGGTTGTTTTCTATTATTCTTTGTGTTTATTCTCAGCAACAGGAACAGATTATGTGTTTTTCTAAAAAATATCTTGCGTTATTTTGCTCAGTTCACCAAACATTTGTGCCCTTGAGGAAAAGTCACTGGATGTTTGTTGTGAAATCGAATAATTGGTTGATTTAAGAGCAATATTTTGTGTTTTATCTTTCACTTTTATTAGACTTTAATTCATCTGTAAAATGTGCATCTGCATCAACAATCAAAATGAAAGATAATTTCTGTACTGTGACGCTCAACTTCACTTCAAGGCCTTAAATGGCCCCCTATCCGCACTTTGGACACCCGTGGAATAAAGTCTACCTGATTTTAGATATGTTGTTAACAATGTTTTGCTAATTTTAAGAAAACACTAAGAACTTTGACTCATTCCGTAAACTTGACCTTTCACCTATATTCCATTTAATGCTTATTTTTTAACTATGACAGACACAAACTGGGAGTTAATAAGGCAACATAAACAGTTAAACTTACATTTAGGCAGAGATGATCTGAAAAGGACCGACAGCATTGCCCTTTGACCTGCAGACACCGGATGTTTTCACTGTGAGAAAACATTTAGAAACGTCACTGCTAGCTAGTCTGCTAACTAGCATGGCTAATGCTAACTGAGACTAACTAGCTAACCAACTTATCGAAACGCTTTACTGGTTCACCTCCAGCTAAATATTAAACAGCACAACAATTTATGTCTATAATTGAACTACAAACCTGAACGAAACTTTCAGAGACGGTTTCTCAGCTACTGAAGCTCCTAATACGGTGGCCGATGAGGCTCACGTTGTGTACAGAGAAACGCGAAATGAAATGTTCTGGATTTTTACTATTGATACTGTTAAGTTATGAATGTTCAAATGAAGTTATTCATTTACTCAACATAAAAGAAAATTTATAACAGGGAAAACTAATAAAAAATGTTTTTGTAGAAAATCTTTAAAAGTAAACTGATATTTTTAAAGAATATTTCCATGAAATTTCAGTTCTTCAATCTGCTAAACCTCAGTTAAGTAGAAAACGTATGAATGGAAATTAAATAAAATTAGATAAATAATTCCATCTAAAAGTAGTTTCATAATGAATCAGCTCATAAACTTCTAAAACAAACAAAACATGGATAAACTATTGAATCTGTTATGATCATTTCAAGCCCAAGAGATCAATCAGCACAACATGCTCTACTGCTGGTCCTGCTAAAAGAAAAAAATGTTTTCCTCTTTTTTCAATTTCTGAGATTAATCTAAACATTTGAGTTTTATCCAAGTTTCTTTTTCTAGACAGTGTTTTAGTTTGTAAGGTAGATTTTTTTTATTTTTATTTATTTTTTTAAATATATTAACAAAAATTAATTATAACAAAGTGTATCTGTTTATTCCGTTAAATGTCATTCCTCGCTCTGACCAGCAGGGGGCAGCAGAGCGACCAGGAACGCCGTTATTGATACAAGATAACAAAGATTTGTTTTGTTTTCCTTTATATTTTAGATATATCAATATAAATTAGTTAGTTGGTGATGTAATCAGTTCTGAACATATTTAAGTTCCTTAGGTTTATTTGAGGGACAAAATACATTTTAAATGCTAACATTACTGCTTCGGCATTCTCGCAATGCATTGTGGGAGCTATAAACCGTCTATATGTTGATTTATCTTGATCTCTCTTGCATATTATTTATAATTTCTTTGAGTTTCTGATTGTGTTTAGTTGAATGTTAAATCCTAAAGTGACGCAGGGAATATTTTAATGTCCCACCGTGAGTGAGAACCGGATGTGTGAAGCTGATATTGATCAGTCAGAGGAATGATCAGC
>CAEGAG010101014.1:2500-10781 GCA_903067065.1 Brachyrhaphis terrabensis
GAGGAACAGAAAATAAGCTACTGAACTCATGACCATCACCCTGTTTCCATCAAAATCTGTTTTTTTCAGCATGTCTTGAAGTAGAAAGGTTGATTAAACTTGAAATAACTTCCTCAATTTTGGAAAAATGTTTTTACAGTTGAGATTATTTTAATTTTTTACAAAAGAGTGAAAGCTGCAACTTTATGAAAAATAAGGACTTTATTTTTTTACATATTTGTTAAAATTATCATTGTGACAGTATAATATGACTGTTTTCTCCCAGTGCTCCCAGTACAAACTGCACAAATACACCACTCAGTCAGAAGCAACCAATCAGAGCAGGAGGAGGATCTTAGCGCTGTCAATCACTCACATGCTCCCTGCTGCTCAACAGCTCGTTATAAAAGTTACATAATGCAGCTTTAATTTTGGCAACAAATCAACATGTGGAAAAGTTCAAGGGATAAAAATATTTTTGGAAACTGACTTAAATACATGCAAAGATTTTTAAATAATAATTTCAGAAAAATATCAAACATTTCAATCCTTGGATTCAAACATTTAGTCAGAACAGTTATTTTGTTTATTTATATTTTGTAAAATCTTTTTTTCTGCAAATAATTCAGAAAAAATTCTGATGATGATGATTATTTCAGAATAATATAATATAATATAATATTTCTCATTGATTTATTCAGAAATAAAAACTTTCTGAAAGCATCTTAATTCTAGTACTTAAAATTTTAGTCATTACAATTATTTTGTTTGTTTATATTATATAATCTGCATTTTCTTAATAAAAGTTTTATTTTCTGCTTATTTAATGTGAGCCACTAATCTGCCTCATATCAAACTGTTACAACATGGTGACAGTTTTCTTATTCTTTATAAAAGTTTACTGAGTTCACAATTAAAAGTGAAAGTACCTGCGGCCTTTCCCCCATCACCTGTATCTTAACAGGTGAGTGGCTCCTGACGTGAGGCGGGAGGTGAGCAGACGTGGCGTCGCGATGTTGGGGGAAAGCGGTCGGGGAAGCCCTTTCTCTGGGCGGCTGTGCCGCGGCGGGGTAGCTGGGCCAGTCCTCCGTCTGAAGGCGATGATGGAACGGCGGCTGATGTTCGGCGTAGGGAACGCGCTGGGCGTAAACCGACGGGTTTATGTGAGGCGTCGCTTGGCCTCCTCCGCCCTCGTGGATCACTGGGATGGGGATGTAACCGGGCTGGAGACCGGAGCTGCTGGGCCGCGCTGGCTGGTGATGGGCGGCCATGTTGACCTTCAAAGTAAAATAAAAAGAAAGATTCAGTTTGTGGCAAAAACATCATAACAGACTTATAGAATCTTGGTAAAGTGATTTATTTAAAGGTATCAGAGTAAAGGGGGTTAAATACCAGAGTTGGGTAGTTAGTTACGTTTACTTGAGTATTTTTTTGGGGAAAAAAATTTACTTTCAGGAGTATTTTTACTATGCTGTACTTTGAGTAATTTTATTATGAAGTATTTCTTCTCTTATTTGAGTAAAATTTCTGGATTTTCTACCCACTGAATGAAACCAAAACATTTTTTAACCAGAAATTCACCAGACACAGAAACACGCCTGCAGTTTTTGTTAAGGTTTCTGAAGTTTATAATTGAAAGAAACTGATTTGGAAAAATGTTCTTTTGCCTGATTTTGTTATTTTTTGTTTCTTATATGAATTATTATAATTTCGGTTCTTAAAATACCAACGGCATTGTTTCCTTTAAAGATTGAAACATATTTTATCCATTTTTACATTTATTTAACCACTTCTTATTTATGAATACTTTAGCAACAGTTTCAATGCTGCTCAACTGTGGAACCAACTCATAGAAAACCTGATTATACAGACATAATTGGCTCCTGTTAAATCACTAATAAATTGTAATCTTTCCTGCAGCATCCCTATAAAATCTAAAGGTCATTTGATCAGGTTTTAACTAAAAAAGGCGTGGTAAACTCGCAAAGTACCTCTGATGTAGGTGAAACCGGTGATCCGGTCTTCCCACACTCGGCCTCAGAGTGTCCAAACAGCGGCGATTTGGGTTTGTGGTGGAGCCCTGACGTCTGCGGCGCCGTCTCGGTCCGGACGCTCTGGGCAGCAACCGGCTGGATGTAGGAGTAACACGGATGCTGCTGCTGCTGCTGCCTCACATCTGCTCCGTCATGGTAAACCGGGATGGGAATGTAACCCGGCCGGAGAATGGGATGCTTCATCTCTCTCACAAACGTCTTCAGAGGCTCCACAGGGCTCGATTCTGCTGAGGCGCTGGGCCCGTTTGCTGACACTTCTCGAATCTGAAATGTGAATTTTACAGTAAATTTGACTGGAATTATACAATTTTATTATTTACATGCATCTGTAATAAAAATCCAGCATATGACTGAACATAATTAACCTTTTTAAAGACACACCTGCATTGTTATTTATAGTGATCACCACATTTATTATTCCATATTTATTACATGAATAATATCAATGTGAAGATTTGGGGAGATGCATTGACTTCAGTAACTTTTTTTGAAAGAAAATTACTTTTAGAAGTATTTTCATAACGCTGCACTTTTTACTTTCACTTGAGTAATTTTACTATGAAGTATTTCTACTATTTATTGAGTAAAAGTTTTGGATTTTCTACCCACTGAATGAAAAACAAACATGTTTTAATCAAAAATCCACCAGCTGGATGTAGCAGTAACATGGATGCTGCTGCACAGACACCTGCAGTTTCTGTTAAAGTTTTATATGTTTTTTATTGAAAGAAACTGATTTAGAAACATTTTATTTTGCTTGATTTAGTTATTTTTTTGTTATTTATATGAATTATTGTCAATTTTGTTCTTAAAATACCAACATTTCCACTTAACTTTATAATTAGGTTCATCTGATGATGTAATTTTTAAATATAAAATGATTGATAATTTGATCAGTTACTCAGTATTTGAGTAGAGTTTTTATCAAATAAGTTTTTACTTGAGTAATTTCTTGGACAGCTACTTTTTACTCTTATTTGAGTAAACATTTTGGTAACTCTTCCCTCCTCTGTCTTTGTGAGTTTGTCACAGGATTTTTTTTCTGTCCCCAAACTGATTTGTTTTTTAATGGTGCATTAACAAAACAAACCGATCGTTCGCTCAGTCTCAGACAGTAAAAAAGGTCGTGGGGTGAGGCTGAATATTTCCTCACAGTCATGCTAAAAGTCTCACTTCTGTGCTTTGGAAAGAGGAAAACATCTGCCAGTCAGCCTTTGAGTGTAAAATAATTTTTATGGTAAAATATGTTTTATTGTATTAATATTTACATTTAGATTCAGTTATTTTCTTTTCCTGCAATGGATATTTACATCTCAATGGCTTAAAAGACACTTCTGGCATAAATAATTATTACAACATATAGTAAAAGAAAAGTGAATTTATTTGATTTTTTTTAACCAGTATTTCTTCTATTTCAACAGAATTTTGTGTCTTGAACTAATTATATACATCACATATTTTGTATATTGGGCCTTAAAACCAAATTAGCTACTTTTTCCCCAATACAAACATTAAAAATTTTATATTCTTAATGAAGATTTGCTTGCAAAATAAGGAAAAACTGTGATGCATATTTTTTTATTATTATGGTGAATGTTTTTTGTTCTTTTGTTGTTGTTGTTTTTATACCTGGTTGGTAAATTAAAACAAACCCCACTCCACTGAATATGTTCGTTTCATAATCTTGTGATAATCAGGAACAGCTGCAGTGAAAATTAAAAAGTCAGACCTCAAATAAAACTGAAAACTTCTTATTGGATGTAAAATGTCAAAGAAAAATCTGTTTAGGATCCGTCAGAGTTTCTGATCCAACAGAAAATGAGGGAATTGTCCTCATTTAAAGCCATATGCTCCTAAAATGTAACTTATTATTTTAAGTTACATTTATTTCTTTAACTCGAAAACAACGTGGATCGGTGCACCGCCATTAAGAATTAAAGAGAATCTGCTGTAAGTTCCTTCACTGAGACAGTAGTTTGAAATCTAACAGAAAACAAAAGGATTACAAGATTAACTTGTAAAGGAAAAGAAAAAACTATTTACTTTTTAATTATTTAACGCGTTGAAACATTCTAACGCAAAAGCACAGAGTCGGAACCTTTGCTTTTTGTTTCTGGTACGCCCGTAAATCTGACGCACAAGCGAAGTCCGTAAACAAAGCCGCGTCTCTTGGCCCACTGGGGTTTAATTTCTGTTTTAAAACAATCTGATAAAATGCTGGAAAATATAATTACTGCGTCCAAATTGAGCTGTAAGGAGTTATCTTACCAGCGAAGCTCCTCAAGCCTAAAATAGCGTCTCAGTGCCAAACATGTAGCAGCAGCACAGATGCTAACGCTAACGTTAGCATCAGATTCCCAAATAAGATTTTTTTTTTCAAAGAAGTTGCGTGAATGATGAGGAGTTCCTGAAACGCTTGAAACCTAAATGGATATTATAGCATATTTGCACAATATGGTGGTTGAATAAACTAACAGATTAAAATCGATAAATATCTTTGTTGTTGAGTGATTTATTTAACAATTTAATATCCAAAAGGGTTTTTGAATGGAAAATATTGCTTCTCATGTCGATTAAAATATGATTGTGACCAAGTAATTACAAACCCTGCAATTAACGTGATTAAAAATTTTACTAGAGTCCCATTAGTTTTAACAAATGCTGCATGATGAGATAATCAGTAATCATGCTAATCGATTGGTGATTCACTTTATGACCTGCTTGCTGCTCATAAACTGAAAGAAGAGAAAGGAGCACCAACTTAAGAAAAATGATTTTATTTGTTACATTTAATAAAAACAAGTTTGTCAGACTTACTTTATTTACATTTGTTTAACATTACAACTTAATATATTTACTTGGATAAACTACAGACAGACAGACAGACAGACAGACAGACAGACAGACAGACAGACAGACAGACAGACAGACAGACAGACAGACAGATAGATAGATAGATAGATAGATAGATAGAGGTATTTCTTACTATGCTGTACCTTCTATCTTTACTTGAGTAATTTTACTATGAAGTATTTCTACTCTTGCTTGAGTAAAGTGTTTGTATTTTCTACCCACTGAATGAAAAATAAACATGTTTTAACCAAAAATTCACCACACAGACACACACCGGCAGATTTTGTTAGTTTCTTAATTTTTTATTGAAAGAAACTGATTTGGAAAAATTTTTCTTTTACTTGATTTTATTACTTTTTTGTTACTTATATAAATTATTGTCATTTTGGTCATTAAAATACAAAAATTTCCACTTAACTTCATGTTTTGGTCCATCTGGTGATGTAATATTTACATCGTTAGTTATTAATAATTTGATCAGTTACTCTTGATTAGACATTTTCCCAAATACATTTTTACTCTTAATTGAGTAATATCTTGGATGGCTATGTTTTACTTTTACTTGAGTAAAAATATGTAGTAGTAGTGTTACTTTACTTGAGTACAATCTTTAGTTATTCTACCCACCTCTGGAGATAGATACCTAGGTAAAAATTTAAACTAATTCATGTTTGAGCTTCAAACCTCTCAAAATATTAAGCTGGAGAATATTTATTTCTATTTGCTTTAATCTTGCAAACATTTCTACTATTGCTGACAGAAATCACACTTCTCCTTTAACTGGAGGTGGGCCCACAGATGAAACTTGGCTTATGGCCTTGTAGGAGCAACAGGTTCCCACCCATTTAAACTTTAAACAAACCTGCAAAAAAACTCAAAAATCCACTGTAAACTGGATCTATATGTAAAGCAGGAGCCTCCGTGGTGAAATAGCTGTGAACGACCCTTTGCCCTCTGCTTGCACAGGACACTGCAGACTGCCTGCACCAATTTTATCCCCCAACAGCTGTGTCTTTCCAGCAGATTCCTCAGCACACTAACTTTGGAAAACAAGAGTCTGTCTCTGGGAGGGAAGATTACCAGCTTGGCAGGCTGAGTCTTCACAGCAGATCCGATCACTTTATGTTCTCTTATTATTATTATTATTGTTATTCATTTTTACGTTATTTATATCATAATTATAGCTCAGGCGGTTTCTCTTGCCTGCTAATGAAGCGAGGGCTGGTTGAATCCTTGTAAGGGAAAAGTTTATTACAATCTGATCGCCGTTTTTCCAAACACAGGGATCAGATCCACGCAGCGCGGTGACTCACCGAGTAATAATAATAAAAGAGTTAGATCATGGCATGGGAATAAAACGGCAATGGTCATCTGTTATATTAGGCTTATGAGCTGTCAGTGAGGGGGAGGAGACGCTGCCTAACAAGGCCTATCGGCAACAACATTAATGTGGAACATAAAACGCAGCGCACGGATTTAAAAACAAATAAAATCTGCGTGACGCGCATGGAGAAAAAAACCCAACGTAAACAAACGCGTTTAAACGACATTTAACAATCACACCAACTTTATTATTATTCCGGTTCCGTTACCTTTCTGGTGTCGTGTCTCGGGTCATTCCAGGTGGTGGTCCGGTTGTTGTGGTCCACGAAGAAGGGCCAGCCGGTGTGCGGGTCGATCTTCACCTCCCAGCCGAGCGGCAGAGGCTCGCTGTCGTTGGTCGCCATCGCGGCGGGCATCGGTGACTGCGTCTTCACGGCGTTCATGCTGCAGGCGGCCGAGTATTGAGACATGTTACACGGGGCGACGGTCGCTTTAAAGATTCCCACTGGTGACGTGGGGGAGTGGGCTGGAAGTTTCTGGAAATAGCGAGGGGTTAATGTCGGGGGCGGTGGACGCAGCGCGCTGGCTCCACAGACCCCAAACACAGACGACTCGGAGCAGAACAACACTCAGATCATTTTATTTATTTATTTATTTTTTTAATTTATTTTAATTAGCGATACACAAGCAAACAAAGGATTCCCCCTGGCGATGTGTCCTGGGACACAAAAGGGAATTCCTAATTTTTCCTGAATAAAAACAAATCTCTAAATAGATGGGAGTCAGACTCCCACATCATGATGAAACTAGTCCAACGATTTGCTTGGATTTGGTTCACAATTATGTAACTGCTGGTGTGAAAGAGTGTAGGCACGGTGACACCTCTAATGACAGCCCTTCCTCTTTATTCTGTCAAGGGTAATGCTAATAAGGACACTGGCAAAAACAAACAGATTTTACTGTTCCCTTAAACCTAAATTAAGTGACAATGTGAGTCAACAGAATAGAATAGAAATAAATGTTATTGTCGCACTTTGGGGAAATGTAACAGCAAATCTGATAGGACATGGATGCAGGTAGGTTCACAAAAATACATAAAAGACAAACAAACAAAATTAAGAGTAATATACAACAATAAGGGCAAAATAAAATAAAAAAAAGTGCAACAATATACAAAATGTGCAAACAACAGACTATTTATTATATATGAATATAAAACTGCTGCACATACCTGCAAGTATGTACTGTAAATTTTTATTGGGTTTGTTGGAAGAAGTGATTATAGTGGTTATGGAGTTCAGCAGCTGCTGGAGGAAGGATCTACTATAATGCTCCTTTGTGCACTTAGGATGAGTTTGTAACCCAGGGTAAAAGCTGCCCTTAGTTTGAGATCCCTGGGTTAGAGTGACGGTCAGTCACACAGGGCATTCAGCCAATCACTGCACCTGAAGTGGTGATTCAGGCTCCAGCTTTCCCAATCAGGTGTGAGGGGAAGAGCTGGAGACAAAAGAGCTACAGGTTTGTGCTTCCAAACAATTACTTCATCTCTTTGTTTATTATGCACTTTTAAAACTCACAATATAAAAATCATGTAGATCTGAACACCCAGTGAGCTTGGAGCCATGAAGCTGTGAACACAATGTTGTTGTGTTTGATTAGCATGTTGGTGGTGGTAGCCAATGCTAATTGTTTGATCATCAATTGTCACATGATCTAACTCCTTAAATTCAATACATGTGTTTAAGATAATGAGATAAATGCTGATATCTTTATTTTGTCTTAAAGATTTGATTGTGGACATAATTGCATTTATTTCTGTATATAACTGAAAAAACGTGTAGTTAACTAGCAGGCTGGTAATTTACTGGTCCTGTTTATTTTAACACAGGCCAGGTGACCCTTCTTAGGGTTAAAAGATGGTGAGTTTCTGACAACTGGCTGGAGCCAGGAGAACCTGTGATTCACTCCATACTGGTCTGGTAGGAGGCTGATGGTCTGTACTGGTTCCCCCTCCATCTCACTATACAGACACACAATCCATTATTCATCTCTTCTCCATTGGAAACAAATTG
>CAEGAG010101017.1:0-11340 GCA_903067065.1 Brachyrhaphis terrabensis
TTGGGAGTGGTTACCAATCTGTCCCTGGATCAGCAGGGCAGCTTCCCTGACCCACATACTGACATCAGCTCAACACAGGCGCTGCTGCCCTCTAAAGGACGGACAGAAAATAACCATTAATTATCACCAAAGGATTTCAGGCTTTCACTTGAGATTAAAGTGCCGAATCTAACAAAGGAATAAGAGTGCTCAACATTTAAACACATTTAGCAACGGATGTGATTACTGATCACAGTTGAGTCAAAAGCAGTTACAGCTGTGTTTGAGTGAAAGCGGGAACTCTCCAGCTCCGCAGCAGCGAGGGGCAACCATGGACTGAGACGTGACAACAGCAGGAAGAGCTCAGTCACATCAGATTTACAGAGAAAGACGGTCTGACACATCATACAAGCACAAGTTTAACCTGGTATAACAACACTGGATTTAGGACATAGAAATCATAGTCTACACACACGCACATAAAAATTGTAATGAGTTTCATCTGAGACAAAAAAACATGGGGCTAAAATTATTACCTCCTCGGCTGAGAGCGGCGATCATCCTCCCCACTACCGGACTCCTGAGAACAAACAAGTAATATATCAGATTAAAAAATATAATGTACACTCTTTATTAAACATGCTAACATCTAAGGTGAGCCATGGCATCATTGTGAAAATGGAAAAAGAGTGAGGTATGTTGGTTTAATCATATTTTACATTTCTATTGCAAAATGCAACAAACATATTGGAATTTCACATTTTCCTAACATTGCAAAGCCATAGTTTAAGGTAAATATGGTCACTACTAATGTCCTTCTTTAAAACTGAATGCTTTTCCAAATTCAAACGTCAGATTTTTGGCCTTCAATTCAACAGTGGATAAAAGGAAAAACTATTTTACAGTTTTCTGGCATCGGTTCAATTTTAAAATGTGTAACACTATTCTCAAATCTGGAGTGTGTTATCCTAAACTAAAAACAGCCTTTGTAAGGCACAGTTTGTGATCTGTAATAAATTTTAGCTGTTTGGAAAACATCAAAAATAAAAAAAATAGTGTCAAAGTTGTCAATGGCATTCAAACCAGATCCAAATGAGGAACCACTGGTTCTGTTTTAAAAGTGGAAACAGAAAGACAAAAACTATTGGAACTGCTGTCATGAAACTGCACTGTTGAGCTGATTTTATAATGAATTAGAAAACAATAATAATAAAAAAAACATACAAGATGTCATGTATCAAGTTAAGAGAGACAGAATCCCAGATAATTTATAGTCAAACATAAAAAAATAACCTGTTATGATGGGTGAAAAAACAGTAACTTTAACATTCACACACACAGGAGTCACACAAAGAGAATAAAAGTACAAGAAGCATCTGTAGAGTACTGCCTGGAAGAGCCATGCGAAGGGGGCAGAGTTCAACTCCAACTCAATTTACACACTGCAGGAAAATGATCTCATTCTGTTTTTAAGGTGTGGCTGGGCAGAGAATAACATTTTCACACACACAAACACCAACAAGCAGGGAAATGGGGAAAGCCAAAGAGTAAATAAACGTAATATGAAGCCTCGTTAAATGAAAAAGCCTAGGCTTGGCAGCAGATGAACACTTGGTACTTATCTACTAATGCCCGGTACTTATCTTGCTTATTCTAACTAGCTTTAACGACATTACTAAAACATCAGCAGCTTTACAAAAGGCAAGGGTGGATAGGTTGATGGTGGGCAACAATGAGCACAGACAAAAGATGACTCAAGCAAAGAAGAAAGCCATAATGCAGTATTATTTGCTGATTCATTCATGCAAATCGCAAACATGACCTTGGCATATTTTGTATGCCAGAGTAGAAAGAGGATAGGAGGATTTTGACCAAGCCATATTTGGAAAAAATTGTTTTAAATTGTGTTAAACTATCATTGGCAGTTCTGACAACACTGCTGTGGCTGTAGATTAATATAATAACCGCAATGGGTGGTGCTCATCCTCTTTCAGCCAACGTATCCGCAGGTTTCCATTGTTGGCTGTCAGACAGAACAGCTCAGGAGACAGTTCAAATAAATCCTAAGCACAGATGCATGTCTGAGGTAAACTATGAGCAGCTGGAAACATGAGTCCAATAACGTGATTGCTCTGTTCATGGCTTATTCCAACAGAAATAAACAAAGCATCAGTCAACAAACCTAAAAAGCTCTAATTCGTATACGGTGATATGTGTCCTTGTATCGTTTGGTGGCATAACATTTAAATATTGTAGAAGTCACAATTTTGGAAAAAATTAGTCATCAGTGATCAGCAAGAAGACAGCTCTCTGAATGACTGCACAAATGTAAAGAACTTTATCGTAAAGATGGTAGGTTTTGATTTTGCGTCAGAAGATTAATCTCTGTTTTTTTGTGTAGACGTGTCACATGCTGCTACCACCTGATCTTTGTTTGGATAAGAAAACAAACATTTTGCATACATGAAAATGTGAGAATTTTCCAAGGTGAATGGAAATGTGAGGCCTGAGCCAAAGGGGCAACAGAAACTGGGCACAAGTTTCTGCTCATGTACAACATTCTGTATTATCTGCCTTCATTAGAAAAAATACTAAAAAGATTGTAAACAAGAGGCCAACGGATGGCTTCAGCATGTGTGCGTGAAACGATGGATTTCCCCTAACTCAGGCATAGTTCAAGGAAATGTTACAAAAAACATGTTGAGGGCAAACAGCTAATTGGCATTTCATTAAACGTCTTCATACAACACACGCACACATCAAATACGGGAAGCTGTGCAACTTGTTATTGCAGTATTTGAGCACAGGTCACAAGGTAAAAGCATATTTCCACCAGAAAGCCATTCGCTACCATTTACTCCATTACCTCAACAGCTTTTCTTTCCCTGGGTCAAAAGTAAAACCTCTATAAAATGAGATTAAAACTCAGGTTGGCTACTAATAATTGCAGCATTCTCTCCTCTATGCCGTTTGTTTTGTGCTTCATGAGGAAAACAAGACAAAAAATGTGTGTGTGTGCGCAGCAAGGCGGTTATCACTATGCCTACTCACAGAACCTGTTTTCCTCTCAGAATACAAAAGGAACAGGGTCAATTTTCAAGGCCATCATACAAAGACTGAAATTCTTTCTGTTTAAAAAGTAACTTTTCATCAGCGTCTTATTCAGGAACATAGCAAGGGAAAAGCAAATAGATTATTAATCTGATATACTAATGGTTTACTTGTAGGGAAACTGAAATTCTGAAACACTTTAGCAATTACATTTGACTGGATGGCCTAGGTTTGGCTCAGTGTTAGAGATTCGCACTAAGAAAGCCATAACTCTTTCAGCTGTTTCACAGTGTTGCCACAAATCAATTACAAAGGTATGATGTGACAGGAGGAAGCACAGTGAAGCAATGGTCAGCAGTGCTGCCTTGCACCAAGAAAGTTCTGGGTTTGAATCCTTGCCTGGGATCTTTCAGCAATGCGTTTGCATGCGGTTTTCTTTAAGACTCCAGCTTCCACTCACAGTCCAAAAACCTGACTGTTCTGTTCATTGATCTCTGTCTCTTGTGGTTGTTTTTCCTGTCTGTCAAACCTGTTTGTTGCCCTGTGATGGACTGGTGACCTGTTCAAGGTGTACCCTGCCTCTTGTCCAATGACTGCTGGAGATAGGGAACTAGATCACTGGATGGATGATCTAATTGTTTTTATTTAAAGCAGAAAAGTTATAGTATTGTTATGCAAACAAATTATCTATATAAACGTAAGAAAAAATGAAGGATAACCACTCACTAGACATAGTAACCCAATGAAATGGCCTGAGATTTAAATCTCAATTAATTAGTGATTAGCAGCCAAATTACTACAAAAAAAAATTTTTTTTGTCAGTATATCCTTCAAAACTTACAACTTGCACAACTTCAAGTCTATAACTACAATAACTAACACCATGCACATTAATGTACTTTTATTAAGTGGTAAAAATATATACGTCAACCTCTCCAGATTGCATGCGTCTTTCAAATTATACAATAACACTCGCATTTCTAAGCAAGCATGTACAGGTACAAAGAAATCCGTAAACTTCACTGCCTAAGGCGTCACAAACAGTACACAAACAGCTGCACCTACACAGGAAGCGTGCACACAAGCCTGATTTTTTTTGTGTGTACAAGTTTGCTTGTAGATTACTTCCTCTCTCTATTTCAGGCTTTCTGGGGTGGTTCCTGTTTCTCTGGACCTTAGACCTCCAAAGGAAAGGACAACTCCAAAAACACCTGTGTTTCTCATTTGCATGGAGCTACCTTCACAGCACACCATAACACAACACCACACACAGAAACAGGAAGAGAGAGGAAGACTGGTAGAAACTATGCAGTGTGTCTGGGGAGGTGACAGACATGCAAAGACATAGACACACACGTCCATATACAAAGAAAGTTCACAGAACTCCTATAAGCGGAAGCACAAATCCCATGGTATTTTGTTTGTTCTCATATAGCCGAAACAATACCTCACACATGTAGAGCAGAAAAAAGAGAGGAACTTGGTTAAGTATCTGAGTAGCACATAAGCTTTTTATCTGGGTGGAAATGTACGTACAACAACCATTTTAAAGGAACATAATGTAAAGCCTAATTTCTCTGGAAGGCAATGGTGTGATGCTTTGAAAACTAAATACGACCAACACTCAATTTCTGAGCAGGTTTATTTTGCATTAAGTAACTAACTGAAAAATGATGTGCTATATTTCACGCATGCGCACGGGTACAAAGGCGAAGCACTTGGAGACAGTCAGCAGCCGTTAAAAAAAGACAGCGGAAACGGAGCCCCGGGCCGCCTTCGACGACTAGAACATGTGGTTTAAGGTGACAGTGGAAGCTATAGTAGAGGAGGGTGAATTAAAAGCAAAAATGAAAGCGGCTCTCACCGAAACGCAGGGGCTGGAGCTGGTGCTGGGGGTCGGTGAACGCTGTACGGTAACCAGCGCCATTCAGCGACCGGGAAGGGGGCACCTGTGAGGAAGCGACTGCGTCGAGACGAGCATAGCTGTCCTGAGAGGGGGAAACCTCCGTAGAAGCCGAGTTATTTGTTCCTCTGGCTGTTTTTCCTCTTCTTCTTTCTCTCTGGTCGTGGACAGTTTGACTACTCCCCGGCTGTTTCCTCTGTCAGTTTCAGCTGCGCATGCGCAGCTATCCCTAGCTTGTCAATCTCGATTAACCGTCTGAGTGCCGGGTGTAAACAAAGCAGCTGTGAGAAGTGTGCCTTAGGCTAGCCATAATTTAACTTCTAACAACATGGTTATGAATTTCAATGAAAAAACTTGAATTTCTTTTCTGACAAATATGGTACAATCATTAGATACAAACAAATATGTCCCTGAGAGACCTCCTCTGTTATCATTTAACAAAACTAGATTAAACTGAATAAATAAGTCTTTGTCTGGGATTTAACAGTCCACCTACTATCTAACCATGTCTTATGGTCATGAAAGTTTGTTGGTAACTGAAATAACAGTTGGCTGAAGAATGTTAGTGATGCATGTCTCCCTATTACAGGGAGCACAATGTGATTCTTGATAAACTGAAGTACAAATACACTTATCTAACATTTCACAAAATTATACAGTTTGTGAAGGTAAACATTTAAATATATTACGCAAAATTAATTTGTATCATCAGTTGGCAAAGCAAGTGACAATGTCTTAACTTATTTCTGTACCTGAAAAAAATGTGTGAGAAATGATCAAAAACACAAATTTACCCTGGTGTTAAATAACCAAGTGTGCCAAAACTTTATTACCTGTAGAAGTAGAAGACTTATGCATTCATGGGAAAAAAACTACACACAAAAGTCAGTATTAAAACCCATCACTTTCTATCAGTGGGAACAATAGACTCAGCTTTATTCAAAACTATAACACATTACTGAAAACGGCTCAGAAAAACCACAAATAATAAAAATCACTGGGGAAATTATAGAGACTAAAACACAAATTAAAACAGGTGTACAGGGATTTCTGATAATGGAGATGCAAACTATTGAAAAACAAATCAACAGACACAGAGCTGCTAAATACATAAAAATAATAAAATGAACAGCAATAGCACCACGGAAAGTACAAAAAGTGACAAATTCAAAGATGGCATTGTTTTGTGACTTCTCATTTCTTCAGTTAAAATATTTGTGATTCACAATAGCTCATGGTTCATCACCACAGAGCTGGTGAGACGTGTTTATGAGAAAATTCTCATAATACAGAAAGAGTTTATTTACAGACAATAGATCATTTTACAAAATAAGCATCATTGACAGGCTGCTACTTTTTAGTTCTTTAGTTTAAAACTGTTATTGGAGCCAACCATTGCAGTTCTCACTGAAAGATATATGGTTGTTTTCCCAATGGTTGCTAACTCGTAAATTTTCTTATTTGCATATACAAAGTGAAGTGGCTATAGGAAGTTGAGTTACATTTCACAACTCTGGTGATGTAGCCTGTCTGTCTAAACCTGTACTGCTGCAGTGTTATCTTCACCGCCTGAGGCCGTGCACAGATTGATGATAACAGGAACCATAGCCAGTAACAAACACTTGCATGTGTGTCATTGAAACTGTGCAGCAGTATGCATATAAAGAGAAATTGTTGTAGTTATTACTAAGAGCTGTTTACAGACTGGTTTCATTTTAATAATCAGACAGGAATGCCACAAAATTATAGATTAAAGTGATGAATCACAACACTTGGAGCCAATCTGAAACAAATATTCAAACCATGTCGTTTCCTGGTTGTTGTTAGTTCTCTTCTATTTATGCGTCATTCAGAAGCATGAGGAGGAATTTTTATATCTCATTTCTGTCCCTTCTTTTAACATCCTTTGTCTTTATGACTGCCTGCGTGTCATTTTAGTCATTCACATCTGAGCTCCTTCTATCAGCGCTCTTTTCATTCATGTGTCAGGCTGCTTTGGCTGTTCTATTTGTACCAGGGGGATTAGCAGTAAGTGCAGAGAGGAGATGAGATGCAGATTATGACAGAGATAATAGTCTTTGGATTTAGACTCATTCAGAGGAAGCTGTGGGAATATGAAACCGCAGGTTTAATCACAGGTGACCCATGAGCTCTGTGATCTGCCCCAACATAATGGCTTACCACTTACAAAAACAGAGGCGAGACAGCAATGAAACCGTGTAAAGTTTCTGTCCGCAGATGCTGTCATTGTTCATGCTGCTCCACTATGAACAATGACAGCAAAATCACTTATAATTTTTTACAGTATTTCAACATAGATATACTGTATCCCTGGGCCTCCTACATAATATTAATTATTGTATTTGAAACACCAAAAAACCATGGGCTCCATGCATGTTCAGTAAGACCTTTAGCCATCTTAACTTGATAAACTTAACTGGATTTAGCAGGATTATTAGAATCAACATTTTAATTCGCTAGATCATTTATTTCTGTTGGATATAGTTTGAATCTATGTCCAAACAAGCAATGGCAGCACCACACAACAAAAAATAAAAACAGAATTTATAGTCAAAAGCACATAAATTATGCAGTACATTTGTATCCCAAAAAACATACAGTAAAGTAATAGTACTTTAAGCTAAATTTAATTAATTTTAAATTAATTCATAAAAACAGTCTCATATTTATCACATTTAAAATACACGCCAGGCAGATTTGGACTTAGACTGGGCCCCTCAAACACATGGACATATTGTGATCTAGTCATTCTGGCTGCAAGTTTAGTTTTCTGCTGAAAAATGAACTTCTTCCAATAGAGCTTTGGAACCAATGTCACTGTGCATGACATTTACGTCTTGCGCTAGCTCCGCCTCCAGTCAGCATTTCGCCCCCTCACTGGATGTTTCGGTGTGGGGGGTCACTTCCTTCCCCACCCCGCTTCCAGCCATTTCTTCCTCTCCTCCAATCAGAGGGATTGGCAGGAGATTTGAATTTTCTAGCCCAGAAGCGTCAATTTGCTCGTTTACCTTCTCCGTTCCCGTTTCTTTTTCTCTTTTCAGTTTATTTGCAAAAGATTTTGGACAGTCTCTGAACAGATGGTCCTGTTCACCACACAGATTACATTTTCGCCCGTTCGTACATTTGTTAAAAGTATGTCCCACCTCTCTACATTTACCACAAAACACCTTATCGCACGCTTCAGCCAGATAACCATGTTCGCCGCATTTTCGGCACAGTTTTGGCTGACCTTGATAGTGAATGTAGCCTCTGATCTCCCCCAGGACTATTATGGATTGGAGATGCTTCAGGCCCTGGAAAACTTGGGCGTCCTCCCACTGCTTAATGGGGACCCGCCAAGCGCAGTTCCAGATGCCGTCCGCATCCCGCACCTTCATAGCCTGGCCTTTCACAGTGCAGTATCTATCCAGCCATATACAAATGTCTTCAGCACTGACAGTCTCATTGAACATCCTGACAATCACCGTTTTCAGGGAGTTGTCAGTCAGTTTCTCAACGTCAAATACTGAAATACTGGGTCTTCGCGTTTTCAAACCGAGTCCAAAATTCTTTCAGTAACATACTGAAACAAAAACTTATGTCGTATCCTCTGTTGAAAGGCAGGAGGATACAATTCAGGTCATCTGGCTGAAACTTCAGTATTTGCTGAATCAATTTTCTTGAAAAATCTAATCTCGACATTCCTGTTGACTTACCTTGTTCAATGAATAAAAAGCGAACGCTGTGGTGCCTCCGCATGCCGGCATGGCTAGCTGCCATAGTAAAGGCACCACCAGTTAAAGGCTAAAACCTTTACTAAGAACCAATAAATATTTAAAACAAAATACACAAATATATACAAAACTTAAAAGAAATATTTTCCACTAATCAGTGGAAAATATCTCAACCAGGGACGAAGTTTAAAGAACCTCTAAATCAGTGGTAACAGCCAAGTCACAAAGACTACTGCTATCACCCCCCAATGGAGGGGACCGCTGTCTTAGCCAAAAGGCTAAGAAGCGATTTTGCATCAATATGTGATTACTGTCATGCGATTGATGTAACTAAAAAAGAGAGAATTTTGACAATTTTTTAGTATATTTTTTTTACTGTGAAGTTAATACATTAATGTATTTCATTTCTCTTTTGTGTTTTCATTTAGGATATATTACATTATATAGGAATATCCATAGAAATTTGATGTCAACAAAGGTAGGCCTATCAGATTCGAAGCAACTAAATGTAGTAAGTGATTGACAGGTGGTTATTTTATATTTCACTTAAACCTATCTTAAAATTGTAAGAGATAATTGGACTTCCGGTTGGGCCGCAAGATGGAGTTTTTAAAATACTAAGTCAAGCATATAATCAGACAATTCTCCCCAATCCATTATCGGCTATATTTGGCATCCCTCCAGACCTTTCGCGTTCTTTAAACAGGCCCTAGCCTTCACTACCCTTTTGGCTCAAAGACTTATTCTACTTAGGTGGAAACTAAGCGTCCCCCCCGTCTCTGGACCACTGGTTTAGAGAAGTTCTTTACAACCCGAAGCTGGAAAAACTCAGATTTCCACTTAAGGGTTCCACCAGTAAATTTATGGAGACTTGGAGACCTTTCCTATCTGTAGTGAGACCCATGAGTTTTCTACCTGAGTCAGAAGAAAATTAAATTATCTGTAGGCCCTCTCATCTATACCCAGTTCTTGTTTTTAACCAATATATATTCTTTGTATTATAAATCTTTCTATTCTTTGTCATTTATTTATATATTTGTTTAATCTACTAGTATGTACGTATAAATATATTTACATTTATTTATTTATTATTATCATTATTATTTTTTCTGTTTCTTTCTCTGCCTCCTTTGCAAAGTGTGTGGATGGGTGTGTGTGTGCATGCCGTGTTGCGGTAGAGATTGGATCTCTGCTGGCTGGCTGTCTTGTGCTTAGACCTAGATGGGAGTGTGTTTGGGGTGAGTTGGGTTATGGAAGAAATCAGCTTGAACATCTTTCTCTCTCTAAGTAGTGGGTTTTCATTGCACTACTGATTGATGTATGTCAAAAGTTTTAATTCCAAAACTTTATAAGAACAAGGATCAGATTAAGCCTGCATATTTACTTACAGCATATTATTATCTTCATTTAACAGTAAAGGGGGGTGCACCGTTCCTGGAGATACTGCAATACCAGGTCGATGCGTGGAGTGGACGGAGCAAGCCCCTATTCCATCTCCCTGTTCCAAAAATCAATTTAATATATGGTCCCCGGGTAGGGGACGTATCAGATATTAAACTGATAAGAACAGATACTACACTTGATCTTAGCCAAAAGGCCGAGAAGCGATACCACATAACTGGTGAGGAAACCATATAAATCCGATCCACTCCATTCTGATTAACGGTTTAGAAACCTTACCATTTTATCACTCACAAAACAAGTAGTGTAAATAGAAATTGTTGTTTGTAAATCACTGATGTTGTTTTGCAGTGGAAAATAAAGATGAATGAGCCAAATCAAACTAAAAGCTTGCATGAAAAAGAAACCGATTTGCTTTGTTTCTGGTCACATGACCATAATCATGTCACATGACATGATTTTAGCCACTAGAAAGCCTGAATGTTGAAAGTCTTTAAAGAAAAGCACTCTCCTTACACAAACGTTTAAACATTAGCATAGCTGTTAGCATGGCTGCTATTCAATCCATTGGATTTACATTTGAATCCATTGAATACAGCTGTATGGCTGAAATTAATGAAACCTTTCACGGTTTTTGGCTCTACATAATGAGCTTACAGCGGCCTCTAGTGGAGAGTTTGAGCCTGTTCAGCAACAAACTAAACATTGAGTTTTCTTGAGTAAGTTTATACATAAAGTGATACAAGAGAATATTCTTGCCATTTTAAATTTATTGTTTAGGGTCAGGCCTTCAGATGCACACATACAAATAAAAATGATTTTCAAAAATTAAAAATTTATGAAAAGAAGTGGAATTTTTGGCCATCACAGTTGATGCAGGAGCTCATGCGCCATATTTTAGGGCGACAATTTCAAAGGCAGACAAAATTAAAAGAGAAAAAGTTAACAGAACCACAAACGGCCAATAACTCTTATTGAAAAGCACATTTCAATATTCTCCCATTCTTGTGAACTAAAAAAAAGTATTCTAGCCCACAATGAACTCAAAACATAAGAAAACAGTTTGCCTGTCTTTTAAAGTGACAATTGTTGAAAACCTTTTCTATGCTTTGGATCTACAATGGTTTACGGATCCCTCTTCAACAAAAGTCTGTTTGTTTCAAAAAGATTGTGGCGTGCTGTAGTGGCGTAGGGGTTTAGCACAACCCACATATTGAGGCCGTCGCAGGTTTGACTCCCAGTCCTAGCGACATTTGCTGCATGACATGCCCT
>CAEGAG010101065.1:0-26393 GCA_903067065.1 Brachyrhaphis terrabensis
GACCCCGGGCCGGGAATCGAACCCAGAACCTTCTTGCTGCAAGGCAACAGTGCTACCAACTGCGCCACTGTGCAGCCATCTTAAATCCATTAGCTAGCCAATTTTTCCTGCTTCTAACACATCAACTTTGGGAACAAAATGTTTAGTGGCTGCACAACACATCCCACTGACGACAGAGTAAAGTTATTCACTTCACCCATTGTTAAAATGTAATTTCTGATCTGTATATTTTACTGCTAGCACTGCTGTAGCAATCAGGATTTTACAATCTGATGCTGATTGTAAAATCCAAAGATAAACAATGATTTATGCCTTTAATGATGCTGCATGGGTTTGGGAGGTTTCAGCTGACACTACTCAGATTTTTTCTATTATGCTGTTCTGTTTTTTGCTTTTGTCACACCCAGAAAAATTCAGCTAATTTAATAACAGACCCGAGTGAAGGAAAAAAAAAAAATTAAAACAAGTATATTCTGTAAAAAAATATAATTAACTTCAACATATAAAGTACTACTGGGTCAGTGCTTTGGGTTTTTGGTGAGAATTTCTGTTTTCGCAAAACTCTAGTCGGTGATGGCAGATGACCGCTCACACTTTTCTGCTGGAGGTTTGTTCCTGCTCTACAGGGTGCAACACTTCTATCACTCACTTGTTATGCAAGGTTAAGCCAGGACATACATATAAAAGAATGATGACTTTACTTCGGCAAACATATATTAAAACTCACCTACAAGATTTGGTCTCATTTAAGAAAATAAATAAATAAATCTCCCAATGAAAGGACAGCAGATAGGAGGGCATTAATGAATATGACGCCCAGCTCAGCAGAGTACACTTGCCAGCTGCTACTTTTCAAATGAAATTCAAATCTTTCTTGCCAAATCTTGTGTTGACTCGTGCTTTTTTTTTTTTGTGAAATAGTTTCAATCAATTCAGATGTGTTTAATCAAAAAGCCGCTGTGTGCTTCAGTCTTGAACTCTTATCTTTGTCTGCCAAGGTGCCAATTGCCTTAGGGATGCACAAATTGAATCCATTGACCTGGCAAAGCCAGGGGCACAATTCAAGTTAAAATGACCAATTTGCAAAATATTAATTATGCAACTTGAAAGTTAATTTTTTGACTGATAAAAGCCATTCTAACTATTTAAGACTAAAACAAATTTGCATTTAATTTTCTTCCATTTTTATTCTGTTTTCATCCTTTCTCCAGTTATCCCATGGCCACAAGCAATCTCTCTTCTGAATTTCTCCTTTCTTGGTCTTAAATTTTTAAACTTTCCTTTCCTCCCAATCACTCACTCCATCCCTCTTCAGTAGCCTTGCAGTTTCATCCAGACAGTCAAGAAACCAATTAGTCTGCAGTTCTCAATCATAACATCAGCCAGGATGCAGCAAAGTTGGACAGACAGGCCTTTAGCGCCTTGCTAATTAAGAGACAATAATTCATTGCACTGCAAATGGGGAAAGGCTTTTGTGCTCTCAACTAATTGGAAGAGAATGTAAAAGGAGAGAGAAGAGAGCAAGAGCAACCAAGCAACAAGAAAAGATAAAAGTATGAAATAAAGGTATACTGGCTGGGTGTTAGGGAGGTGTTAGAGCCTTGACTGCAAAAAAAATGTAAATTGCTTGTAGAAGTCAGTTGTTTCACAAAGTATCAGGCAGTTAGACTGAAAACAGTCTGAGGACAAAGACGTACTTTTTTGTCCTTTATGCTGGACAAGATTGGTGACAACTGTCCATGTTTTGATCACAATTTTTTGTCTGACGTTTTGCAATGCAAAATCTGTTTATGTATAAAACCATGCAAAGCACAAAATGGGAGCAAAAACCAAATTGTAGGACAAGCAGATTGTACAGACATCCAATTCCTGGAACACAACCTCCAATGTATCTGGTGGTGGGTCTCTGAGGTGTTGGCAAGTCAGTTGTAAGAGGTACCCCACCCTAAGCAAGTACAAAGTCTGCCAAGTGGCATGGCTCAGTGACGGATGTCTTGAACATCTTCCTAGGCAGGATACAGAAGTCATTCCTACCCAATGCCAGTACATCCTCAACTCAGGGGAAGTGGTGACTCCTCTCTGGGCTTCAAAAAAGAAAAATCAAACTTCTGCAAATGGTCCATAAGGGTAAACAAGCCACCCTGTAAGCACCCATCAGTGACAGTACATAGCCAAAGATGGAGACTCGAAAGCAGACTAAGTAGTAAATTAAGATTTGCCTTTTGGCTTCAATACAACGGTCTCCCTTCAGGAGTCTTCTGGATGTTGGAACTCTTTCCAGTTGCTCCAGAAACTAAACCGATCAACCAGTTCAATGTGAACAACACGTCTGTTACCACCAATTTTGTCTTTCTTCATGACTACTTCCATGATATCAACATCCACAAGAATTTTTCCAGATTTCTTGATTAAGTTTTGGTAAAAGCACCAAGTTACTCTTGCTGACAACACTGAGAAGGTCATAAGTTTACTTTTGCTTCCACTCACCTGGATTAAGGTTTGCACTAAAGGCTCCCACTGGCTCTTGGATGAAACAAGACCGTAGCATCACAAATCCATCAACAAACTTAACAGTTGGCATGCAGTGCTTCTCCCCCTCTACATATCCATCTTTTGTTTAAATAGAGTGGAAACAGAGTTATTTGTTGCTGTAACACTAGTAGCTCCCTTCCCTCACCATCATTCTCACTGTGTGTTAGCAATATTTTAAGTAAGCAAGCAAATAAATACATATTTGAGGGCTTTTTACACATCTCTACCTGGGATGCCAATTATTTATCTAAAACACTGTGAATGTTTTTTTTTAAGCGTGTTTCTTATTTAAATAAACATTCATTCTACAACATTGCTATTCCTCTGTTATTGTCAGTTGTTTTTCTAAAGGTGCTGCAAAGTCCCCCTTAAGACTGAGAATAATTTCCATGGGAGAGATTCCAAGAAAAAAGTCGACTGCCAAAATGTAAGAAGAGAGAAAAGGCGAGTGGTTTTGTGCGAGCAAGACAAACAGCAAAGAGACAATGTGTGATATTCAATGTGTTTGTCTTTGAAGGAGAGAGTTGGGAAGGGAGAAAAGGTGAGAGAATCAGGCCCATTTGTATATGAATGTGGAAATGTTTGCAAGGTTGTAGTTGTGTGGGTGTGTGCATGCTTATACCATTGTTTGTTCTTGCCTGAGTGCGTTCGTGGACAGGGGAGCGGATATGACAGGCCTGTCTGTTGTCTCCACAGAATAATTGCTTATGGATTACCTGAGGCGAGTCCCACTGCAGACACTTAGAAATGACACACCCAGGTGACTCCTTGAATCGTGTTAATATCCGGTCTGAGTGAGAGTTTGATTTTGTTTTTCTTTTTTCTTTTTTTGCCCCATGTGTGTCTGCATCCTCCCGCGCATGCAGGTTATCTTTGTGTGAGGGCGTTCGCAGATCCACGGGGATATGTTGTCTCTCTCATCTTCCTGACTCACACAGAAGTAATTCCACTATGTCAGAGCTGTTTATTATACAAACACATTGACTGTGTGTATACACATCACCAGCAAACACATATGCCCTTCAGATCCATCATCTGTGCCTCGGCTCAGTTCCATTTGGTAACAGCTGACAAGCTTAAAACAGGAACAATTTGGGGCAAATTCCAGGGACACTTAGGTCCCAGGTACACTGCTCAAGATATTTTTTCTAAAATATTTCTCTCCTGTTTCTGAAAAAAAAAAATCTATGGATTCCAATAAATCATACACTACCTACGGCATCAGTTGCCACAAATAGTTATCAAAAACGACATTACAAGCAAAATGGTGACAATTCTGAGCATAGGTAAAGCTATGTTAGGCAACACAGTCTACCAAAACAAATTCTTTTTGAGGGGTTAGAAATAGTGATTGTCTTCTCTGCAGTCGAGGACTCTCTTAGCATCTATAATTCAAAAACAAGATTTAGTTTTTCATCAAAGAGCTAAGGGGTCAAACTGAAGATTGTGTTTCTAAGATCAAAATTTATGGACATCCAGAGATCAAATGAAGACAAGAAAGTAAAATTTTGATTACTGTTTAAAAATCGATAGTAGAACAGAGGGATTTTCTGCAAAACCCCAAGTCATCCTCTGGACAACAGAAAAATGGATCGAGACAGATGCTCAGGCAGACTATGCAAAAATAAAATACATATAATTTGAGTCATTCCTCATTCACCTAAATTTCCCTGCAGGGAAACCCTGGACTTGAGATTGACATAACCTACAAAAAACATAATTGTCCAACTAAAATTTCAATTGTCACATAAAAGCCAAAGCACTTAGGAAGTAATCATTATTCAAGAAAGAAAACTGTTTTAAAATTTCTTCCTAAAGCTGACTCAAACAAGTAGAGAAAACGGTAGAAAAGAACTCATCCTTCATCTGTTTTGTAATTTAGTCTTTTTTCAACATCAAATATACCTATTTACCACTGCATTTCATTTTCTACAACAGAGAAAGTGAAAGATATAGCTAGAAGTCTCTCATTTGATTGATCTCTTTAGGAGTGTGTTCATGGCTATGGGATTTGATAGAGTCTCAGTCTTCCTAGGACACTGTTAGTAATGAAAGGTACAGGTACCATTCAATTACATCCCTCCATAGGCTCAGGATATATTGAACCAGGGCAGACCTGAAGTAGATGAAATGTGACAGGGATAAGTGGAAGACATGGTGGTCACTGTATTTTGAGAAGCTTTTTTTGTGGTTGATGGATCTCTTTTTTTAGCCTTTTCTTGAGATACTGTTAAAAATAGATGTAGAGGTAGTTACATGATCTTACTGTCAATGGCCATTTTCAATGCATTATTATGCAAAAAGTATGCATTTTTACTTTTAAGCCAATTGACTTGAGTTGTGAGATATGGATATCTTTTTTATAGGAGTCTTATAGTAAAGAAGATCAAAAACAATTTGATGTTTACCCCCCATTGGTTATTCAGATGAGTATTGAAAGTGTCTTGACCACTACCATTTTGATTGTTTTGCAAACAGAGACTGAGCCATTGACACATGTCAAAGTAAAAATTAAGCAGTGCTGTATGGAGATTTACCAGGATAGAGTTACTTTTAATATAAGAACAAATACATAAACATATGTAACTGTACAGCAGAAAAGTTAGAGCAGAAATAGCAATCATGGAAAAGTTCTGAGAGTTAAAAAACCCAAATTCTGCTCATTAAGAAAAACTTAAATGTTTCATATGACCAACATCAAACTAAAGATTGTGGGTCCATTAAAAAGCATGATCAGATACTGTACAGTATATCTACTCAATATTTAATTATGGCTTCTTCAGCATGAGGTACTGCCTCAAACAGTATGCCGTGCAGTGAATCAGTTTGTGGCTCTGCTGAGGTGTTCAGGAATCCCAAGTTTCTTTAACGGCAGTCTGTTCTGGCATCTCTGATTTTCATTTCATCAATTTACAGCAGAGATCTAAAACTCCAGCCGGAGTGCAGATGCCCTGCAAATTTAGATACATTCCTGATCTAACACACCTAAATCAAATGGCTTGATTGTTTCTTCAGCATGCAATTATGTTCTATTACAAGCCCTGCTATTGATCTATTTGACTTGGGTGTGCTGAATCAGACCCACATCTAAAAGTTACAGAAATCCAGCCCTGCTGGAGTGGAGTGTTTGATCTCTGTCATAGATTATTTGTAGGGTTTGGGTCAGGAGGAGGACAACAGTCAAACTTAGCAATACCATGGTCATAAATCTGGACAGTGAGGCCAGTAGCCAATTCCTACAGGGAAATTAAATGAATCCACACAAAGCTTGTCAGCACTCTAAAATTTTCTGTTATTTCACTGTATTGACATCTTACTTGAGACACTGTGGACAAACACCAGCTCTTGAAGCTCTGACTCCACCTGCAGTCCACACCTTTGAAATCCTTCCCACCCCCAAACTCTATCATGGCCTTTGCTAAAAGAATTAAAGCTACATTTCTATTTAGTTTTATGTAATATTCCAGTTTTCTCATGCTGAATTCAGTTTTTTTTAGTTTAGTTTTTACCAATATGAATCAAACTAATTTCTAAATTGTAATAACATAATAAATAGTAATACATTCTTGTTCATGAGTATGTATGAATCCCATTGTTTTAACCAAATTATGTTTAGTTTTTCTTCAAGTAATTTGTTTTAGATTACAAGTGGCATTGTGACAAATAGGACCCTTGAATATTTAATATATAATAGCAAAGAAACAAGAATAGTACATAGTATCACTTATGAAAAAAGTAGATTACATGTGCAATCATTATTGTAATACAGTATAATATGTTCTACATCAGGGTAGGCTAATTTCTGACATACCCTTATATGAAGTAATATGTAAAATTATAAAATTATTAATTGAAATACCATTTGTGAGATGGGATCCACTGAATGTAAACATAATGGAGGATTACGCTGTAGGTCAGGATTTTGCATGCAGTTCTTGTATTCAACCAGTAGAGAGCGTTGTAGACACTGGAATAGAACTTTGGTTTATCCCCTCCTCTCCTGAAAACTTTAATGGAGCTGAAGCTGCATGTGTGTGTTCACATGCGTGCAGGCACAGCAATGTGTACGAATATCTGTTGCAGTACCAAGCTGCAGCCCCCTCCAGCATGCTGAGAGCTGGAAAGCCTCAGCCTGACATTCACAAACAATGGTCACATAACATAATACGAACAAGATGCCTGGGATTCATTTTCCCCATGTGCAACAGTTTGTAGAGCTTCTTTTTGTTTCCCCCTCCATCCCTCCCCACCCACTCATTTCCATCTCCAACATAAGACATTGCCCAAGGTGTGTATTTATGCAAATGCGTGGATCCTTCTTACCAGCCAGCATTTTAACCAGATCATTCCGCATTAAAAGCACCTTTATATCTCAGTCCCAAATCAGACGTGTTGACGTAACGGAGAGCAGTTTGGGTTTTTTGGAACGCTCTGGCGATAACCTGGGGTAGATTTGAGGCTCAGTGCATTTTGGGCTGCAGCATAAACATCCTAAGGGTATTGTTTAAGTCAAACATCCATTTGGCTTAGTAATTTTATGGGTCAACTGTGCACCAGGGGCAGGGAATAAATACTGCGATAACACCCTGAATAGTAATGCACGCACAAAAAGTAAATCTATGTCCTCGTGTGTTTCTCTGCCTATTAAAGACAAGTCCAAAAATTTTCTGAAATTATGACAAGCAGGATTAGAGGAAGAGCTTCAGCAGGGTGAGTCACAGTGTGTTGTGAGTTAAAAAGAGCACAATGGATGGTTATTTGTAGTGATGGTATAATTCTGAGGAGGAATTGCGGCTCAAAGAGAGATGGACATGGGTGGACTCAAGGTCTTCCATCTCTCATTTCCTTGAAGCCGTTAGGAAATCAACGCTGACAGCTCAGTAGTTGACTGGTAGGTTTGAATAATTGCCAGAAGCTACTGTATGATTAGATTTGCTGGGTCACTGAAACACACACACACACATACACACACTTATTGGGCCTTTTAATGTAGAATTATGATTAACCCCAATGTGTTTCCAATGTTAAGTCTTTTGCTTCCTCCAACATGTGTCTGTCCATGTGGAAAAAAAAAAAAAAACATGCCCACATCATGATGTTGCCACCACCTTGTTCCACCATGGTGAGGATGGTTCTAACAGCA
Source organism: Brachyrhaphis terrabensis (assembly GCA_903067065.1). NCBI lineage: Eukaryota > Metazoa > Chordata > Actinopteri > Cyprinodontiformes > Poeciliidae > Brachyrhaphis > Brachyrhaphis terrabensis. Next base: position 7,676 of record CAEGAG010101065.1, read on the forward strand.
GATTTTCTAAGCATTTTATGGATTATAAAGAATTGCAAACAGTCATTCTTTGAATGTGCAGCATTAAGTGGTCACATGTACTAAAATCAAAAGCTATTTCAATCAAAAAACATCTTAACATCTTCAAATAACTGTTTGCTGCTTTGTAAGGGCATTTTAACAGCTGCTCTCTTAATCTGATGAATTTGTCTAACAGAAACCTTCCTCATTATGCCTTTATCTGTACAAACCCATCTTTGTTCTGAATCAGCCACAAATCTCTTCACAGTACGACAACGCTTCAGTTTTCATTAAATATTTAATGTTTTCATATCTTGTCATACTGCACTACACTATCTGATGATTTTCGTCAGCAGAGATTATTTCTCTTTCCCATATTGCTTGAAACCTGTGGCCTGCTTAATAATGTGGAACATCCTTCTTAGGTAGATTTCCTTTAATTGAGCTCACAGGACAAACTGATCAACCCAGCTCTCTGAAATTAATTATAGTGATTCAAAGAGCCCTGACACACAATACCATCTATAAATGTAATAGCACAACAAAAAAAAATGTTATCTTTATGACACTTAAATCCAATTTGCATAATAATTTGGAACAAAGTGTATTGGACAATGTTTATTTGCAGTGATATATTGGCAATAAATTGACAAAAAGGACTATGAATATTACACCAATCATTATCACAAAAAAATCACGAAATGTTTGTAATATTAATGTTAACCCTATATTTCCCATTCAGTTTTTAACAATGACTCAGATGGGTTGTGAAGGCAAATGGTTCTAAAAAATTTTATTTATGGGTTTCAGAGTGAAGGTGATAAAAATAATCACATTCGTTATATTTTTATATTTGCAATATATTAAAATCAATATTGTATGCACAAAAGATATTAAAGTAACATGACACAAATGTGAGAAACATCCAGGGTTATCATAAATTTTTTCTAGGGCAATGTAAGTCACAGCTGCCTCCCAATCCGCCCACTGGGAGTGAATTGAATCTCTTGTGAAAATATTCCTTTCATTAGAATAACTCCTACATCACACTCACACCTCTTTTAATAGTCATAGTTAACAGCCGCATAATAATTCTCACCACACTGGTCATTAGATTTTTTTTTTTTTTTTTTAAATCTCCGACTCATGCCCTCTGGTTTTCATTGTATTGCACTTTTCTTAATACAACAGCTCAGATGTGTGTTGTCTAAACAGGTCTCCTGCAGCAAAGTGTTATCCTCTCTGTCCTTGACTTTGTTACTTTTACAAGTCAGAAGATCTATTAAAAACACTCCCCCACTACACATACTCACACACATACACACAGTCTATCCCCACAAGGACTTTTCATTGACTTCCATTAATTTTTCATTCATTTCTGTAGCCAAACCCACCAAATTTTTTGGGAACATAAAACACCTTCCACTAATTGTACACAAGTTTTATCCATGTAGCACTTATCTTTTTTTTTAGTTATTTCAAATAGATGAATGTCCATTCCGGTTTTCATGCTTTAACCCCAACTTGGACTATAAATCTCAGCAATATCATGCATCATATGCTCAGATTTATTTTCAAAAATAGAATAAGAAAGGTAATTGGTAAAGTAGAGTACATGGTTAATGCTAATCCAAAAATACGACTTTTTCTTATGGATCCCAGGCTTTTAGATCCATAAGGAACAGTGGGACCTCACAATGATGGAAAAAAATTTGCCCTGCTAAGTGAGAAATGCTAAAACACACAGGTACACACACAAACAGCAGGGAGATGTTATCTGAGGTCAAGTGATTCAGTAAATTAGCAGGTTCTTTGGTGATCTCATGTAAAAGAATTAATTATCAAGTGAAGCTTGTGAAATGTTGCCAACAACAGTGATGCCTGTTGACAGTACAAAAGAATACAATTAACCGCAGGTGATCCCGACTGCTACAGTTTAAGCATCGAAGCAAATAGCTGCCTCCATCAGCAGGATTCCAACCATTTAAAAAGTGTTACGAAAGAGCAGATTCATCAGGTGTGGTTGTCGTTGCAGAGAGGAAGAGCACTTAATGCATGTAATGTATCATGGACTTGTGCTTGCAGTTCTATTACACTCTTATTATTTTTGCGCCAATGGCCTTGGCGTCTAAGTCAGAGCACAAACTGTCTCTCCTCTCATCCTTGGAGATGTTACTATGGGGACAAAGGCAGTGGAAGGAATGCAGGCTGAGGGAGTATTGCTGCGCAAATGAGTCGGTGTGTGTGTGTTGAAGCAGATGTGATGGCCTTATATGCAATGCTCTGTAATGTAATGAAATCATCGCCTGGATGGATTGTAGCTCAGGGCGTATAGCTTGCAGCTCCGTAAAAGTTCATTTTCAAATGATTTGAGAATTTCTGGAGCATTTGAGGCTGAGCAATGCAGGAAAGGGTGATCTGTGCAATGATTGTAGTGCCATTACAGCAGGGAACAAAGTCAAATCGCAACTCGGAGGAGAAGTCTTGATTTTGATGCTTGATAGCTTAACGTCACCTGCTTAGCATCCAATAGTCCAAATAAGTTTACAATAAAAAGGATTCAGTGTCTTGAAAAAGTGTAACATCTACAGATCTGTAGTTTACATGAATTTAATGTGAAACACCAACATAAACAGTGTTTCTTTTCAGTGCACAAAAAAAAACCTTTAAAATTTGACATGCTTTTGTGCTTTGCCCTCCTTCAGTCATCTTGGGCTGGTTTCTAACAGCTTTTGCACATAAAGAGACTAAACCTTTTCCTCCCGGTCTTTGAAAAATATCTTAAGCTTAGTCAGATTGCATTGAGAGCTTCTATAGACAGTACTTTTATCGTATTCTTGTAGCTTCACATTTGAATTTGTACTTGTACTAGCTGAATTACTTTTTCCAGTCAATTCTGACCAGTGGCATCCACCCTGACCAGAAGTTTTTGCCAAATAATGGCAGCTAAAATCATGCGAGTGAGCACAGAGCATCATCTCAATGGATTTCACTATGTGTGAGTTCTGTCTCCTGCAGCCTGCCAGAGTTCTGGGTGAGGCTCTTCAAAGAGCCGTGAGAACGAGGTAGGCTGAGACTGAAACAGGGGAGAATTGGCTCCTCTGTACTAATCAGCCCAGCGGATGAAAAGGCACAGCTTGTGAGCACCACACAGCCAAAAATGATCATTATAATAGGAAAAAGTTATTTAAAAAGCAAGTGAATTTAAAAAAAATATGGATGGCTTGCAGCTAGTAAAACCTACCAGAGTTTGCTGCGCCTAAAATATTCACAAAGCATGCTGTGCTGACAATATGACAGTTTAGGGAAAAAATTGAAAAAAAAAAGGGGAAAAGATTTTGTTGCTGAAAACATGGCCTTATTCTGGGTTTATTCACCGTCTTCCCTCCTGCCTGGATGCCTTTGAAAACAGGGATCTAGCCACTGGTCTTAGCTTTCCTTGAAGCTTAAAACGCAAAGTTTGGAAATCCACATCTTGTTGAAAGAAATACTTCATCCTGCCATCTCCAACTCCCCATGATGTTTTTGGTTTTCTGGCAAAAAGATGAAAAAGATCAGTTGCACCGGGCAAAATAAGATTACGTTTGGGGACTGGAGAAAGAAAAGGTGAAGTTGCACACAAAGCAGTCAGAGAGACAGTTTGTCTTCTATAAAAGATGGAGTTTTAATTTTTAAATCGTTTCTTCCCCCACCCCTCATCACTTCTGTGATATACAGCATCAAACGAGCTTTTCAACAAGAACACTGCTTTGGTCTATAGTTTGACTCAGAGCAGTAACACAAAAGCTTAGCAAAGACAAAGATTTTTGTCTACATGCCAACAGTTCTTAGCTAGAAAATGTGAAATACCAAGAAGTTAACTTTTAATGTTTGAGAACAAAAAGGTAAACAATATAGAAGATGAACTACAATTGCCTTGGGTGAACCTTCAGCTTAGAACTGTTTAAATTCTGCTAAGGATGGATTTTGCTTGTTTGTGTTCAATTTAGACATTGATTTTAAAGCATTTTTTTGTTGGAATGGAAACCATCCATTGTATCTGCAAATTTATTTTCAAAAACAGAAAAAAATGTTAATTGCTAGAGTAGCGTTGCTAGTAGTTTTTATGTAGTTTATTTCAGAAACCCAATTGGTTATTAGTTTTAAATCTGCAACAGATGTTACACAATAGAAAATCACGCCAAGTTAAGCAGAACTAGAAACAAATCACACACACTTAAATGAAAAAAAGCATTCTTCGATAGCCAAGGTCTTTTGTAGCAGAATAGTGTCCCCAATCACAGGTAAAATGATTTATGTCAATACAGTAGAACATCTGTGGGATGTGCTTGACAAACTAGTCACATGCATAGCAAAGCTTAAGCTTCTGGGTTCTTGCAAATTCAACTAAACTGGTGATTATAATCTTATGCCTGATTGGTATCTGTCTGAAAGGGTTAGAACTTTACCTAAAACAAGTTCTCAAATTGTACCTTAAAAATAGAGAAGGGAAAAAAATGCTACACAAAAAAGATGCAGACATATTTTATTTTTATGCTACAGTAAGCAATGGAACAGTCTTTTCTTTCAGAAAAACAAATTATGGGTTTCATTTCATCCTCACAACAGCTGGTTAATTGAAATCTCCATATTTGCATAACGTGCTCATCAACTATCATCATTTAATGATTTATATTAATAGCACTGACTCCATTGTGTCTCCTCACAGCCAAACAAGCACCTCTTCATACTCCTTGATGCTGTTGTGGTCCTTTAAAATGAATGCAAGACATAAAGATTCAAACCGAATGCTGAGTTTTTCTTCTGCTCCAAAATAGAGCAGGTGGATAATCACCAGTGCTCCACAAAAAGCTGGGTCTCTAATGATCAAATCTTTGTGCGGGCCATTATGCTGTGATTCTATTGAAACACCATCAAATATCCTGTCACAGCCACCTGATATGATGATTTCAATTACCGGTTAGATGTGTTCAACACTGTAATAACACTGCTTCTGAATGTACGTGTGTGGGCAGATGATGGGTGGGATGCAAATTCAACAGTTACTGTCAATCAACTGTAGGTGCATCTCAAAAAAATTTAACATTGTGAAAAAATTACATATTTTTAAGACTGCTGAATCTAGACTGACACCCCTTACAAAGAGGATAAGCCGCAAAAGGTCATTGCTAAAGGAGCTAATTGTTCACAGAGTGTTACAAGTGCAACGATGATTTCAATTTCAAGTAGAACTTAGTGCCTCCTCACACTGCAAAGAGTATCAAAAGGTTGGCCAGAAAACTCCCCAGATCGGAATCAAAAAGAATCATAAAGACACAATATTTTTAAAATGAAGATCAGAGACCAGAGTCCACAGAGAACCTGAAGGTCACTGCAGAAGTTTTCTTTTTTGAAATGAGAGAAATACTTTTAACATTCCACCATATTTAATATTTTCAGATGAATCTGTGCTCATGATCAGGAAACTGCTGCATTCAGTTTGTGGGAGCTCATTCAATAAAGGGAAAAACTGGATGCATAATTTTCTTTACAGATACAAAGTGAGCCACAACAGAGTGCCTGTTAATGCACTACTCAATCCACTTATCAGTTGCTTTCCTCTCATCTGAGATTTGGACACCTGGGTACAAAAACCTCAAATCATCTTGATTAGATACCTGAATCACGTTAACTCCCTCCTGTCAAGAAGAAGCAGTGGCTCTTCATCAAGCTTACCCAAAATTTCACTTCTTCAGCTTATCTCAAAGAATGACCTGAACTTCAGTTCATTCCAGCTGCTTGTATAAGGAAGATAGTTCTTCCTTGTGCATAGCTTCTGAAAACTGTAAAGAAATACCTTTTCTGTTTATATTTCACACATCGGAAACATACCCGTTAATATTCAGTTCAAAGTACAAAACAAAATTTAGAAGAAAACAGACTGAAGTAGAAGTTATGCTCTGGGCTGTGAAGCAGTATGTATAGCTGTAGTTCATAGTTCAGGTCCTGCAGGAAAGATGAATGTCAGTAAAACAAGAAAAGGAGTTATATTATTTTAATGATGTCACCAGGGAGGCCATGGCACAGCAGGAAGAGGAGTAGTCCTCCAAAAGCAAGGTCGGTAGTTTAATCCCCAACCTCTCCAAGTTGAGTTGTCCTTGAGCAAGGTGCAGAACTCTTCAATGCACAGGGTGGGACTGCACAGCAAAGTGTTATATATGTATAGAATACAAAACACACGTGAGAAAGAGCGACAGAGAGAGAGGGAGAGAGAGAGAAACAAGTTGTGAACACTTTATAGAACTACTTGGACATTTTAAAATGACCTATAGGCACAACAATTTTCTATTTTGATGAATTCCGTCCAAAGCAAAACTTGACCAAAAACGTGAATCTTGAAATGGTGCAAGAACAAAGATGGTTTACCAAAACCAATGCAACAGATGACTTGGCACACAAGAAAATTCATTTGTTAACAACCAAATAAAAAGATCACAAGGTATTCAAGACCAAAGGTCCAACCATAATTTCCTAGCATCAGACTCCAAAACATTTGGGATTTGCAGCAGGACAATTATCTGAACCACACCAGCCATTCAGTCTCCCAGAAATTAATTGGAACAAAGGTTTTCAGAGTGGCCTTGTCAAAATCTGAAATTAAATCCAATCGTAATGATGTGGCATTAAATTAATTCTCACGCACTCTCCAATGCGGCTCCATTAAAACAGCTCCCAGGAAAATGTATTTTGTATTTTTCCTGTTATCCTTTTCAAGTACTTCACAGCACTGGCATGAAAGAAAAAAACAAGTGCATTTTAACAAGCTCTTATCCATTTGAGACTTTAAGATAATTTAGTCAATCCCCTCAGATGCTCCTATATACTCCTCCTTCCTTGTTCCTCTGACCCTCCCATAACACCCACTCACTCTTGTTTTCACCCCAGCTTGTCTCTGAGGGATCAATTGTACAACAAACTCAATGAATTCTTTGCCAAAGCTTGTATTTCCTCAGAGAACATGGTTGGTCTTGAGCTTTAACTGAGAAAAAGGCTAAAAAAGGAAAGTTGGGGGGTGGCAGAGAGCGAGGACCTTGCGCATATTTAGCACTGGGCTTTGACGAGGCTTGGCAAACATAGGTGCTGCATCGTGGAGTTTAAATGAAAGATGCCAGACGGAAATGAAAGGGGGCAGGAGATAAGATCAGGAAATACAATAAGGAGCTGTCTTGTAAACACACCATGATGCCGGCAACAGATAATAAAAAGAACAAGCTGATGAAGCAGTACTTTTATTTTGTTTGACAGAGGGGTGTGTCTGGGTTTAGGGTGTCTTGCCATTATGCTGATGCCAACATTACTCGTTTGAGGAGATGAAGAGTTCCTTGTAATTTTGCAACATCCCTCCATCTTTCAAAACTTGTATAAAGTAAAGCTAAACAGAGAATATCTTAAAATGCAATCAGAAAGAGAGAGTGTTTATATTTTCTAGCACTGGAACTGCAAAATTAAAAGTTCCCACCAAGACAAACTCAAAAGAAAAACACCTAATAAGATTCATGAGAAGAATATGTGAGTAAATATTGAGCATTAATATTGATTTTATTCATGCATTCTGTAAAAGGCTATCATAACAGTTAATTAGCTGTAGCTGGCCTTATGCATTATGTATGTCCTCCATTATAGAACAAAAGAAAAGATGGCATCCCAAAGACACGCCTTCAAAATCTCAACAGTGGTATGAATAAACATTCTTTTGAATTTATGATATGTGGATTTCTGTTCCCAGGGAGATTTCCAGAACAGAAGGGCCGCGCAACCAAATGAAGTAGATCACATAGCGTACACCAAAGGATGTTCCGGCACTTTAATGAGTGAACGGGTTTACTAGAACCCTTTCTATCGAAGGGAAGAGCCTATAGATCAAGAATGTGGCTTTAGATTGTTCCAATTGCATATCTTAGAATTCATTAGATTTTTGTTGAATCAGTTTCTGTTTGAGCTCCACCAACAAACAGAGTTGCAGTATAATAATCACTAGTAAACTGAAAGTGTTGCCGTGACTTCATTTCACAGATTGAAATTAGATTTTCTAAATAAATGATCTCTTATTCATGTTACTTTAACCCTCTGGAGTTAAAGCTTGATTGCTTACTGATATATAGAAATAAGTGATCACCTGGATAAAAATTATTTAAAATTTGAGGTAGGCTAAAATAATGGTTCTCAATGCTAGTTCTTAGGGTCTACAGAATGCCATCAAATGCTACAGTCCCCTATTAATTTAAGTCAGGTGTGTGGCAATAGGTAAACATCTAAAACATGCAGGACATTAGCTCTTGGGGATGATGACTGACAACTGAGCTAAATGTAGAAATTCCCCAAAAAACATCTAAAGTGCTAGTGTGAAGGTTGGGGTTCCTTTAAGCTTTAAGATCTGAACAAATCACCAGAACTGATTGAATCATCAGTTCTGCTCTTCGTTAGAAGTTGATGCAACGCAACAAATCATTAATTCCAGGTGAGCTGGGCCCAGTGAGTTTTGTGTTTGCAGAAACGAGCATGTGAAGACCTTTAGGTGACCAGACCTTTCAGGACTTTGCGCTCTATATCAAGCCACTGCGGAATCTGCATCAAATTTGGACGGCTGCACCGTATACCCACCTGGAATCATGAGTTTTACTTCTTGAGTCAGTCAGGTTTATACTCCACTCTGGATGCCATTACTCATGCCCACCAGCATTTTCTCTATACGCAATGGGTTCTGGAAAAAATCATTTCTACACCCAAATCAAACAATTTTGTCAATGAGGCAAAAATCTAAAAGAAATCCGGGTGATTCAGGGATAATAACTGACACTTGAATGCAACCTTAATTAGATAAACTACTTAATTTAATCTCTCCCACTGTACCTCCACTTCTCTTGAAAACAGAATGCTCCATAAGTGAAAACTAAGTTTTAGCTTCCCATGCATTAAATAAAGGCCATTTTATTTAAAGAAAGAAAGTAATTTATTCTTTAATTTACAGATTCAAGTTAGATTGGGTTCTTCATATACCCCTCCTCCTACTACTACAGTTACTTTAATTTGTGGTTATCAAATGAAATAAATCCTTTAAGTATTTACAAATTAAACCAATATTATTTCAGACAAGTTATTTGTGAACCCAGTACACGATGCAACTTTCTGAAACAAAAACCCAATTAACACTAAAGCAATGCTGAAAAGGCCTGCAGCACAGCTGTGTTCCAAGGAAGAGGGGAAAAAAAAGGTAAAAAAGAATAAATATTTAATTTATCATGAAAAAGTGAATCTTGCATTAATTTCTACAACTCTAGTTAGTGAACAGCTTTACCAAATTAGTTCGACATCAAAGCTGCTGTTCATGGTGAAGCCAGTGGGGTTGAGGTTACATCATGCCAGCTTACAGGGAATTGTGGAACTTAGTGTATTGAATTTTAAGTCATTAACTTTTAGAAGCTCAGCACGCTGTGTTCTCTAGATCCAAATACACCATTCCTGTCTTTTGCCCCTATAGAAAATGCTTTGATATTAATGCAGCATATTCATCTTACATGAACCAATAAAACAAGGACAAACATGATTTTTCTTGGATATGGATTAAGTTAAACTTTTATAAGGCATATAATCTAAAGGACATCTTCTGGAAGCGCATAGAATATTAAGAGATGTGACGGAAGGAGTGAAATAGATTTTTCAGGTAATAAAAAGCAGGCATGAAAGTGTTTGTGTGCAGAAAGTGGATCAACAGAAAAACCACAGAACAGTGACAAATGAAGGAGCCCACACTGAGCTGGACAGCTGGGCGTGATACATGGACCTCATTGTACATTACAGACAACAACATTCACATATTTAATGGGCTGTTTAATTAGATTTTAATCATGTTTCCCCCTCATTCCGTCACAAACCTTCATCCAGGTAAGCTCCAGAAAAATACCTGTATGTGTTTTCTGTCATGTTTGCGTCTCGTGGAGTTTTTCTTATGTCAACTGCAAGGAAGGTTCTAGTTGCATTTCAAAAGGATTCACATCCAGTCAAATGTTTCCAGATTTTGCCTAAATTAGCAACACAATTGGATTTTCTTTTGATTTTATTCAATAGACCAACAATATAGTTTAATTTTTTTTCTTTTCTTTAATTTTTCTCTTTTCTTTTATCTATAAGTGAAAGAAAAGGAAGGCAGTGTTTTAGATTTTTACACGTATAAGTCAAAAGTGTGGTGTGCATTTTTATTCAGGCCTCTGAAGTAGTACTTAGCACTTAAATGTGCAAATATAACTGCAGATTGGGGGGCCTCTCTCAGCACTGCAAATAAAAAGACTAAAATTTTGGCCCTTATTTTGTTAAAAACATAAAACGCACAACTTGTAAAACAGATTGTATGCTCAACTCTTACCACAGATTCCTAACTCTGCTTTAAACTTCCTCCACAACTTCAGCTTATGGCTGAAACATAAAAAAATTTAGACAGATTTTAGAGGCACAAATAATTAGTGTAAAGCAAGACACCTTCTACAGTTGCACAATTTGTAGAGTCACAATTTTCTGAACCCTAGGTGCCAGGCCACCTTGCATTTTTAATTTGCTTTGTCTCTGGGACGTATAACACAGGCAAGGTGTCGAAACGAGATAAACATACTGCTCCAGGGGTAATTACAAATCCCCTACTGAGGACGGGGTCACTTCTTCATACTCTAAAAAAGGACATAAAATAATAGCTCATCTCTTGTATAAAAAGTAGCAAACAAAACTTCCTCTTTTTATCCAACTTTGGCACACCCTGGCTCTTCCTAGAGTGCCTATTAACTCCCCAAAGTCACTTTCCCTGTCTGCCTTAAGAACGGTTTTAGCAGGATTGTTTCCGCCTCATTTCCTAGGCAACCTCTGAAACGACTCCCATGTCAGACCAACCTGCGCTGACAACCCCCTGCTGGAACGCGCACGCACACACTAACTCACACACCCCGTCTGGAAATCCAGCGTGGCTTGGATCATCTCCCTCGTTTCTCCATCTTGATTGACTAGCTTCTGCTCACAGCCTGCCAACCCTCCAGGGTCATTTACGCAGCAGAGAGAAGAAAGGAGATGGTGAAAAAGACAGATCAGAAAGAAAGGGCCCAATAAGGGAAATGAATATCAGGGGTGATAAAAAAAAAAGAAGCCGGTCTCATGTCTAGCTGTCAAAAAAAGCCCCCTGCTTTGTGAAGCTGCAAATCTTGTCTTCTCTAGAACGACCCCCCACCTGTCTTCTCCACACCAAACCATTTTTTATTTATTTTTTTATTTTGGGAGACAGCCCTTCATCCTTTGTTGCTAATTTGTTTTATTTTTTGAAGTGAAGTTGAAATTCAGCAGGAAAATGAACAGTTTGTCAAACGTGCACCTCAGGCAAAAGGAAAGGAAAATGATCAGGACGTTGTGGAAGATGACGTTCTGGTATACTGCAGCTTTTAGCATTTTTGTCATCTTGGAAATAATTTTAAAAAAAGCCATTTTAGGCATTTGCGGCTGCATATGTAGAAGCCACAACTCTGAATAATTCCACTAAAGTTCAACCAGGTTTTTTGCTCATCCAGCAAATAGTTGTTCTTCAACTTCTTCCGCTTCATCTCGTAGCTTTGTGCTTGAGGTAATTATGGCACACAATGTGTGAATACGCATTTCCTTTTCAGCTTTCTGAACATTGACGTCTCTTGAAAAGACCTGCATTTCTTTAGGCGGTGCTAAGGCAGAAAAAAAGTACTAGTAGCTGTATTGTAGAAAAACTGCATGAATAGATAACCTGACTTGCCTCAAAGTGTCTTAAGCTCGTGATTCTCAACTGGGAAAAGTTAAACTAGTCCGAATGGGTTGGTGAAAATCAGACATTGTTTAAAACACTGTTTTTAATGAGTGGTTGTAGAATGAAACAGAAGATGGCTAGACTGTCTGAAGTACTAGTGATTCAGATATAGCTATCACACATCGTAATGCCACATCACACCAGCCCTTAATGCCTAGAGGTTGAGACACTTGGCTTAAATTTATATTAATTTCACAAACATGTCTTCGTCTGACTGGAAATGATAGTGTTGGAGTAAAACAGGCAATGGTTTAAACATTTCATTGCTTTAAAGTAAATAAAGATTTGAAAATTATTCCGAATTTGACATGCAAAATAATTTTACAACGTTTTACAAAACGGTTTCTGCTTCTATCCCTGCAAAAACAAACTTCTGGGATAGAGCAGTTTGTTTCTGCTCTATCCCAGAAATCCTAATCTCCCAGGGGCATGAAAACAGTTCTTAACTTTATATCACTTTTGGCCTTGGAATGCTTTGCCAAAAGAGAGGCATGTCTGGGTCTCCTTTCCCGATCTGTACTCCCTTTTTAATTCAATCACAAACAAGTGGAAATTACAAAAAATAAAAAATAAATAAATCTCTATTTCTTTGATAGTTGATACAGTCCACATTACATAAGAAGCTTTGCTCAATGGTCTTTGCAGTGCACTCCAATAGAGGTAGCACAAATATGATTAGAAATGTTTATCTTTTTTTTTTTTTTTTCAAATTTTTGTTTGTAGGGCATGGCTAATTGCAGACACCTTATCGACTTAATTACACATCATTCATGGGATCAATTACCAAAGTAAGTAATTAACTTATTCAGTGTGTGTTTGCCCAGCTGTCAGTGGGGCTTTTGTCCCTGGAGGTATGGTTTGCTGCATCATTAATCTGAGCGCCTTGGCAACTACAACCTGACCCACGTTACAGCATGTCCACATCAAACGGAGAAATCTGTCAAGCTTCCTGGTGTTTGTGAAGAAGTCACTTATCAATTGTGGAGATTTTTTGGTAGATTTGCACAGCTCTAATTAAGGAACCTCCAGCAGATGGACTTTTTTCGAGTAAAACCTTGTGATAGTTTAACGTTTATGCTTTGGACTGTTACTTTAAGGCTTAAAGGGAAAACAACTTCTTGAATAGGCCAGGATGGAGGCATATCATATGCTGTCACTGTTGGAACAGATGGACCAGCCCTTCAACTTGATACCACAGAGACAAAGCGGCTGTTTTTTATGTACCGAAGCTTAATGAGAGTGAATGAGGGAATTAGTGGCAGGTGTGCCGGGATGAGGAGAAAGAACTGACAGGAGAGCAGAAGCATGACTAGAGTGCAGGCAGTTCAAACAGCAAGAGGTGTCTCTTACAAGCCCCTCCTACACCTTCCTTTTGTTTTTTAGAGGTCATCCAAAGGTGAAAAGAGACTAAATGAATAGAAAGAGACAGTTGAGGTGCAGGGTCATTCTGCTCTAGTTTAAAATCCTGTTTTACATGAGTGGCAGTAGAGACAATAACTGGAGTTTGATTATTCATAATCAAATCAAATCAGTGCATAAGATCAGATGGATAGGGTTACATATAGGAATAGGTTTGGTAATAGGTTAGTAATAGTCATTGGATAAGTAGTAATGACATCTGTGTTATTATTCCAGCTTTTTGTGAAAATATAAGTGAATGGTGAATTATTTCAAAACAAATGTCAGTGTGAGGAAACGGCAACTCCACTGATTTTTTATTTAATTTGTTCGTGGATTAAAAAACAAACACCAAAGCAAGATGCTGCCACCACTATGTCTTTGCAAGGGGAATGGTGTTTTGGTAATTCTCAGTTTTGTTTATGTGCGAAACGCAAGTAATTCACATCTTTATTTGCAATAGTTTGCCAAATGAGTTTGTGGGCGATTAAAGAATAATCTGCTTTGTAAAATGTAAATGAATGTCTCACAAACTAATAGATTTCCATTTGTTGTCAATGATGGAACCTTAAACTTTGATAAGCTGTGAGCTGACCTGAACAGAGGGTTTTCTGTGTACATTTTGATCTTCAGATTGGAAAGCCAAAGGTCACATCACTGGACATGTCCACTGCATCCTCAAGCAAAAAGTTGGAAAGAAAATAGGTGAAGCCCCTTTTTTATGCTGAAGCACTGGTTCCCTTCATGGCTGCCGCTTTGATGCTTCCATGTCATTTCACGCAGTTAGGAAACTTCCTGAGCATAAAAGGTGATTTGATTGCTTTGACTGCAACATTTGAAATTGAAAAGGGAAGAAAAGTAGAAAATCCCAATTTTTAAAGGGGACATCTGCATCTCAGTAAGTCATACCAAGAACTTCAATTTTAATTTTGTAAATTCAATTCAGAAGTGACATTCATCAATTGTACAAACTCTTCACCTATATTTGTACATAGATAAGCGTTTGTTAGTAATGTTGATAATTAAAGTCCATAATCAAAATTCAGTGCAAGAATTCAGTGTTCTTTGACAAAATCCAACCGTCTTATTCAAAGTTCGTAGACTGCAGCAGGGAGAGCAGAAAAAGCAACAATATTGTGACAGGTAAATTAGATTCTACACTTAATCTTAGTCCTTGAATACAGCCACAGAAAACTGAATATTAGTCTCCGAGTGAGAGGAAAAATAAGACAAGTGCCGCATGTTAATGTAGGAAATTAATTAGCCAGCAATAATTTGATGGGTAAAAGTGAAACTAGTTTGAAAGAAAGAATGAGCCACATGTTTTTGCAGAATTATTTCTTTCATTTCCTCTCCTTCCTTTTATCACAGCACACCAGTGTCCTGCTGATTGCACTAACATTTGATAGAAAAAAAAAATAAAAACATAGGGAACCAAACAGGGAAGAACAGAAGAGCACACGGAGAAGATTTACCTCTGTGAGTCCTTTGTTTTCTCAAAGGCACTTCGCTAACACACACCGTTGTTGATGCACGGAAACACATACTGAGACGCATCCCACAGGCTTATTAATACACGGAGCATCACCGGGATTTCAGGAGTATTTATCCTTAATTAGAGCAGACACACGCGCAGCACGGATACCAGCTCCTCCACCACACTCAAGTTTTATTCAATATCTTTTGGAAAGCAGAGTGTACTTCTACGTAGCAATGTGTGCTGAACCTTTTCCCCTTCCTCGCACCGATTTGCCATTTCCAAACTCCAAACTATCTGAATAATACGGTCGCTCCATTAAACGACAAAACCAAACACAGTGCTCATGTTTGCTGGATTAAGTGCATTCCCTTGCTTCAGATGTATTCAATCCCTCTCGTTGAAATGAATTTGAACTTCGCACCTCAGAGTCAAATAAGAATAGGAACAGAGTCCGGAAGGAACAAAAAAATAAATAAAAATATGGCAAGACATCTAGTGTCTTCTTGGCTTTTTGGAATATAACAAGAATTCTCATTATGGTCACAATTGGGTGCAGCGGATGGTGTAATTTGTGGCAGGCCACTACCATTTCCAAAAGCATCAAAACATCAAGCACATGTTGGGTCTGTTTATGTACAAGTCTAGCTGGTTTGTTTGGAGGTAGTGCACCCACTAAGGAGAGTTGATACACAATTGGCACCCAACGTCATTGTGACAAAGACAGACGCCCACTTGAAGCTGAATCATCTGTAACATGTTGCAGCCAGCAAGAGCCAACAGACTGTGCATTTTGCTCAGAGAAATTTAGATCCAATCCCAGAAGGCTGAGATATAAATATGAAGGGACAGACTTTACCATGAATGGATCGGCAGAGGAGACTGAGATAGGAAGTAATTCCACAAAAACACAAGGATTAGACTTAATTAAAAATATACCACAAACAGAAATGTCTTTATGCTAGAAAGCTTAAAACACAAAGCAATTCCCCAGGTAGGCTGACTTTAGACAGACTTACTGAATGTTGTGGCAATATTAGAAAATTGCAATTTTAGTTTAACCTCAACAATAAAGATGTCAAGGTTTTACGTAATTTTAAAAATAGCTCTGTACTTGACTTTTCACACCCTCACAGTGTTAAACTGAAATATAACATCAAGTCATCTTAGGTTAGAGATACAGATTTGGACCTCTAGGTTTCCAGATTGACCTGACCAAAAGTTACTAAGGTATCAAAGCCTTAGTAACTTTGTACCTTTGATGCCACCAATGATATAGTTCAGCAATCCTTTATCCAGAGAAAGCATGTGGCAACAATGATAAGAAGCAACTCCCTTAAAGGGAAGAAACCTCTTGCAACCAATTTCACTTTTCCATAGATGTGGCATTTATGGATTCCTCCCCAGTCAGTTCTGGCTAAAACGGCTCCTTCCTCTTTTTTGGAACCACCTCAGGAATGGTACAAGTTGGACCTAACGGGACACTCATTAACAGTAGATCAATTTCGTCTATTGGCTTATGTCAACATCTCAACTACCACTTTCATTGTTTTTATGGAAGAAGGTGCTTTGGCAGCTTTTGATCAGTCATTCCTCTGTGTGGCAGCAAATACAAACATACAGAAATATTAACTTTCTACTCAGACTAGATAAGATAATTATAACTGGATTAGGAATAAGATGGATAAATAGGATAGCTTTAATGTCATTGCATACACATATGCAAAGGCATATATTGTTGCAAAGGCTACTAATTTGTAGAACATAGCTCAGAAAAGCTTTAAAAAGGCCATTTAATGTTTCATCATATCTTCTTAGTTTGTTTCTACCCTATACTTTTTCCTCAGTATCCTCCAGTACTCCTGGCTTACCCTCCAATCTTTTTTAGCTATTGTTCTCAACCTCTGTATTTCTGTTCCACAACCTTGCTCTCTGAGCCCAGCTGTCTATAGAATGTTAAAAGCGTCTAACACTAATGTCCCTGCAGAGCCCACTATCCTGAGAATGGAGGCTGAGTTGAATGCTAAAAGAGTCTCGACGGAGTAGCAGGACGGCTGCCTCTGCTGAGACCTGTCTTGGCGTGGCACCCTGCGACCGTGCCAGTTGTGTGTGGAAGTGATGTAACAGATGTGAAAGGAAAATGTATGTGTCAAACAGCAAGACTGACAGAATGACAGTGAGCGGATGACGGCGTGTGTGGCGGTGGGTGTAAAGATAAACAAGGCTATAATAGGAACTGCAAATGAGGTTTCATCTCTGTCTCTACTTGTACATCTTGTACTTTATCTGAGGGGACAAAATAAAGAAAAAACCCACTCTCTCTTTTTTCCTTCTTTGTAGAGTAGGTGGGTGGATGTCTAGATTAAACATTGGCGCATTACCCTGATGCTGCAAAGCATAACGACCTAGGTTGAAAATAGACTCGACCACACAAGCTTTCACTATATGGCTGCCAAAAGGTTAAATCTGCAATAAAAACATTAACAGAGTGCCCATCACATGCCTCCCAGCATGCTGACATGAAAGCATATTGCCAGGCGAATGACAGGTGTTTGGTATGAAAGATCAAGTAGCTTTAATGAAATCTAAATGTAATTAATGGAGCGCGTGTTGTGTAAGGACAGACTGCCACTGTTGCACTCTAGTAACTGTAGAAGGATTTGTTCTGGAGCTGGCCTAAAGGTACAACATGGATCTTTGCAGATGTACTTGGTGTTTCTTAGTTCTGTTATTTCATCAATACAAAAAATGAGGAAAGACCAAAAGCTGGAAAGATCAAGGTGTTGGGAATTTAAAAAAAAAGGTGTTAAACAAAAAGATGATAGAATGTATTTAAGGGTGTCCAAACAGTAGAGACCCTTAAATACATTCAAGGAGGGCTTTGCATATGTTTTAGCATTCAGTTTTCTTGATACAGTGCATGCCAAACAAGAATCTAAAAAAGTTTCCTTCAGCTGAAGTAATGATTTTCAGAGATGTTTCAAAGTGTAGATACATCATTATAAAAAAGGTATCAGTCAGTAGAAGGCTACAACAAACATACAACATGAAGATATCAGAAGAAAATAGGAGACTATAGTGGTTTTTCAACAGCTGAATTACAATTTCTGTACATTCATTACATTTTACCATCAACCACAACTTTTAATATTCCTTACATGTGATCACACATTGGATTGGTGCAAGTTTATCCAAACTTTATATTCATAAGGGGTGAAATTTGTCTAAGTCAATACAGACTTGGAGAACAAAAAAAAAAGTAGTCTTTAAAGAGGGAAAATATGCAAATGTTTGTGGAGGTTACTAAATAAAAAAATGGTAGGAGGGAACATCACAGGCAGCTGGTGTTGGTGACAAATGTACCTCCCATCTAGGAATGAATAGAAACCATGGGCACATCTTACAGTGAACAAATACATGCTCCTAAACAAACAGTTGCTGTGTCAGGCTCTATCTAAATACAATCAGGATGCACTCACCAAAAGCACAATTTGAATTTCTCTCGCTCGGTCTTGGCTTTTTGCCATGGCTCGTCAGCACTTTAGCAAAAGGGATTTTCACGCACAAACACAATAAAGCCCCCAACAGGCGTCTCAGGTGGGCAGGCGAGCTGTAATCCTCTTTCCATCTAAGCACCTTTTTACCGAAGGTAGAGGGGAGAGGAAGAGCTAAGAGCCAGAATTTGTCACCCGGCTCCTTCTGCTCCAGGAGTATTTGCATAGGATATACTCAAGGTGTGAAGATTTATTTAATTGGCTATCTTTTCTTTCCCGGTATCATGCTGTGGGGACAAAATTAACAAAGTTGTGAGGTGCACTCAAGAAACATATTAAGATTTCAAGCCTTTTGATAAATGTGTCAGGGTGTTCACACTTCCATTGCACGAATGCATTCACGTGCAGGGGTGTGTGTGTGTGTGTACGGGGGGGGGGGGGGGGGGGGGGGGGGGGGGGGGGGGGGGGGGGGGGGGGGGGGGGGGGGGGGGGGGGGGGAGGGGG
>CAEGAG010101087.1:0-69868 GCA_903067065.1 Brachyrhaphis terrabensis
TCATGTATCACCAGGACATAATTTATCTGAAATTAGTTTAGTTTAGTTTAGTTTAGTTTAGTTTAGTTTAGTTTAGTTTAGTTTAGTTTAGTATTCACATTTACCTGCCGTAATGCTGCCGCTATAGTTTTCCACACATCACTTCATTATATCACTAAAACAATTTTTAGAAATTAAATAAAAACAAAACAACAAAAACCAACATGGTAGAATACATGTAATCCTAGGTTAAACACATAATTAACTGTAGTGTAATAAATTCAGTTCACAACCAGGAACTTACATTGTTTGCAGTTTACTAAAATACTGTCATATCTGTTCTTTAGAGTTTTTACTATCATTAAATATAACATCTGTTGGCATTAAATTTCAGAGATGCTTATCACGGATCAACATAGTTCATTTCTGTACATTTGTTCTGACTTTTGGTAAAATGCATTTCTTTTAAATGGTGGCCACGACTTAGTAGTTCTTTAAACAGCAGTAAGTTATATTTGTGATTAGAACTAGCAGTTCTTTCTAAACTTATTTTTCCAGATTGTTTAAATGGTGTGAGTTGCCAGTTTTGCCTTTGTCTTTATAAGATGGAAGTACAGTATCTGACGGAAAGAAACACAGTAAAGCTAATATTAAGTCAAATTAAGTATGATTCAGTTCTGTGATGGTATGAAGCACCAACATATTAGCAGTAGATTCTTTAGGCCTTCTGACTTTTTTACAGTTCATAACATAGATGGGATTGTTCAATGTTCCTTCCTTAGTCACATTTTGATATCTAGTGACCAGTGGTGAGACACTATGGTTCAGTTGCGTGGCATTGTGGAGAATTATCCGTTCTCCATGCTGAGTTCTTGATGTATGAGACACAGAAGAGTCAGTGATTTGAATTCATGAATTCCATTTATTAATAACAAAATACAGCTGGTCCATTTCACATGCCACCTTTAAGAGGTAGCAAGTCGAATTATTACCCTCACTCTGAGCTACGCCCCAAAGAGGGCGTTACCTAGCTCCTAGCACCCTGTTTTCTTAGCTTTGAGGCTGTTTCCTAACATGTCATTTCTTTTAGCTTTAGCCTAGCAACCAGCTAAAAGAGATAAAAGGAAAACACAGAATTATTTATTCTCAACACCCTCAAAATGTGTTTCTTATTAAAGCCAGTTAAAGGCTTCGCCTTGCTCATTTACTGCAGCTTTTAACTCATTATCTATTGAGGCAAAATCTTCACTTGTGCCTTAATTGTTTCTATAGACAATCAGTTACCATGACAAAGACATAATCAGTTCACCTATCAGCACTCATAATGTTTGGTCTGATTAGTGTGCGTCCAAGCATTTGCTGGTTTCTTCTTGTTAAAGGAGAGTTTTCCTCTCCACTGTTGCTACATGCATGCTTGGTATGAGGGATTGCTGCGAAGTCAAAGATACATTGCATGCTCATCTAGGAGGAGAGAATGCTGCAAGTCAATGGCTTCATCCAATATGCAGGGATTACTTTAATCTAAATTTTCTTTAACCAATTTTAATAATAAATTGTATTTTACTGCTTTGTTTGATAACTAGGATCAATTTGAATGTATGTATAATCAGATTGAAATGGTTCTTTTTGTCAAAGTGCCTTGGGATGACATGTGTTGTCAATCACATGTCATTGACAACAATGACATGTAGTATGTCATACTACATATCATACTACATGTAGTATGACACTATATGTTATACTACATGTATACTGGGTATATAGGGTCTATATACCCAGTATATAGATCCTGGGTCTATATACTGGGTATATAGTATATAGACTATATATATACTATATATATATATAGTATATATATATACTGGGTATACATGTATACCCAGTATACAGATCCTGTATACTGGGTATATAGGATCTATATACCCAGTATACATACATTATAAAAACTGGGTATCAGTTTCTACAAAAAGAAACTGATACCCAGCAACATCTCAGGTGGGAAGGAATAGATGAAAAAGTTGATGAATTAAAATTCAAAGGTTATGAAACACTTTAAAAAAGACAAACTGCTTTTGGCCCTTGGAAAACCTTTATAATACGACATAATGTTCCTTTATTGAGAAATTACATAAAGTAATATTAATGTAATTCATTAACTGGTTCTCATCATCTACAATTACAACTTGTGTCAAACTGTTCATGTTTTAGATCATATCGACAGAGAAGTGTATTCAAAATATTTTTTCATCTTGTTTGAACTAATGTTTGAGTTCAGATATAAAGTAAATGCACTTCTATGGTTAAAATAGCACATATTTAAACAACTGTTTGGAAAAAAAATGATATACTGTTTATAAACAGGTGAAAATGGCTCATAATATAATTTACTTAAAGAAAATGTATCTTCCTAATGTGCTTTTTAAGAATTCATTTTAATTTTATAGTTTTATTCTATGTCAAAACTGTGATATACAAGTTTTGGTAACACTTTATTTGACGGGTTGTGAATAAGACTGTCATAACACCATCATAAACGTGAGCTTTAATAACATAAAGCTACAGAATTTTTAAAGTTTAATCAGTAATATTTCTATAACAAATTTATGTCAGATCATGATTTCTTGGTTAATGTCAAGTTGATATAACAAAGACAATTTGAATAATATCAACTTTGTTTTAAAAGTGTCATTATTTACCGAATGACACTTTATGACAACATTCATAAATATTAATGAAGACTTACTCATGTTCATGACAGGTGTTATGTCATGTTTATGACGGTGTCATGACAGTCTTATTCACAACCCGTCAAATAAAGAGTTACCCAAGTTTTTTTGTTTTTTGTTTTTTTTCTTTAGCTAATTTAACAACTTCAGATCAACGGCAGCCGAATTGTTTCAGGTCTGTTTTAGAAACATTTATGCTACACAATTACTTGAAAATATGTATACCTAAGGACGTATCATTTTTGGTTTGATTTTTAGAGACACTGTTTTACCCCCTACTGTTGTGTTTATTGTAAAAGAAATAACATAAAGACAAGAAAAACTGCATCACTCTATATGAAACTGAAACAACAAAGCAAAAGAAGAACAAATATCACATCTTTCGTGTATGAAAACTGGATTTTCACCAGCTAAAGTTGGTGGGATTGCATGTTGTGACCATAAAATGTCATCAGCCAGCAGCCTCAGTCCCTATCAGGCTGTCTCCTCACAGAGCACTCTGCACTAGCCTTGGGCGCTGGCCACACCAGCAAGCACCCTTCCCCCCTTCGCCTCTCTAGTCTCTCTTACTCTGTCTGTCTCCTTTTTTTGCGGTGACCCACCCTTCCCTTCTACACCCACCCCCTCCGCTGTCACCCTCAGGCGCTTGGCTTCCATAGTGTCAGTGCAGGGGCCTCAGTGTTGACAAAGCAGCGGGCCTTCAGAAGACACATCAAACCCTGTCCCTCCTCTGTGCTGTTAGGGAGCTTCGCAAACAACAAAAGGACAGGGACTCCAGTTCAAATCTCAGCCCTTTATGGGACACAGCAACATGGCTGCAGACAGAAGAAGGGCCCTGGAGGAGGCCGAACGTAGCAGGATTTCCAAACATCAGTTCCAACCATTCAAGATAAAACCCATGTTTTTTGACTGTTGTGATGACAGTGTTCTGATGGATGACTGTAAATATAAAGCATAAGTCAAGGCTGTGGGTTGATGCCATCATGACACATGCACTCTAATGAGGACTGTGGGTGCTCCGCAGTGCCAGGGACTTCCCCCGAGGCACACAGAGTGGGGAGGAATGGTATGTGATGCATACCAGATGTGATCGGAGACATCACACTGTTCACGTTGTTACTGCTAACCAAATAGTAGCAGCAACCAAAGCAAAAGATCATTTTTCCTCTGTTCACACATTCAAGGCATGAAGCTGGATTCTCTGGAAGCCAGAAGCAGAATAACACATTTCACAAGATTTACAACAAAAAAAAACTTCAGAGAGGATTACAGTTTTGGGAAAAATAGAGACGGTGATGAAAACAGCAGCAGGCGAGGAAGAGTGAACTGGCCTCGTCATGAGGATGAAGAGGAAATGTCAAACTTTTTAACATTTCTGTCTGTGTTTTTGTAGCATTCATACTCTAGCATTTGAAAAAAAAAAAAAAGGTGTAAATGTAAAAATGATCATCAACGCTTTCCTACCTGACAACACCAGGGGTAACAGGTTACAGGTGTTCATCAAATTGGTTCTGTGATTAGAGCTTTAGACCACTTGATGGCAGCAAAAGAGATTATTTAACTAAAATACAGGACAGATATAAAACATCCTTCAAATGAGAAGATCAATGCCATTGACAGCTAAAAAAACACTATTTGTGTTTTAATTTATTTTTCAGGCTCAGCTTAAAACAAAATAGCAGCAAATTATTGTGATTGACTCTTAAATCAACACTTGTCCTGATGTGAGAGAAGTATAATAGACCATGAAAGAAAGAAAGATGTACTTATGTATTTACAGTGGCTTTCAAAAAGAATTCACACATCTCAAACTTACAATTACAAACTTAAGTTGGGGTTTCATGTTGTATACCAGCACAAAGTAGCACAGACTTTGGCTGTCTACCTACATCGATAAGTTGTGCAAGGAGCACATTGATAAGATAAGTAGCCAATGTGACAGTGGTATCGTTGGAGGAGCAACACCTGTAACTATTAGAGAGAAATCTGTTGTAAAAGATTAAACGTTTTGGTCAACATGAGGCTGCACTTCTCTCTGGATCCACTATCTCCACAGTGATACATAGTGGTGGCAGCTTCATGCTTTGTGAGATGTTTTATTTCTTTACCATAGAAATGGAGGTTGTCAGATTTAATAGGAAGGTGACAAAGTCCAGATGTAAATCTAATCAAGAATCCCCCCGGCAGACATTTTAAGGCTGAAGCCCTCCATCAAATCTGACTGAGCTTGAGTTGTTTCTCAAAGAAAAATTGGTAAAAGTTTCATTGAAGAAAAAAATTGCATTGAAGTTTGTGGTGCAACAGGACGACGTATAAGTTGTAATATGGAATCTGCCTAACATGCAGAATTTTGTGTTTCTTCCATTTCTCGGTTAATTCATGTTTACTCGGTGTCTCAATCAATCACAGGAGCATACTGAAGGCACCGAGGAGAAATCCTGACTGCCTTAGCGCCATTGCCGTTCAGCCTGTTAAAGTAGAATTGACTCATAACACCAACTCTCAGAACTATACAGATAGTAAACACTCTCTTTGTGCTGCCGCTTTTTCGGAAACTTAATTGCTGGCCTTAAGCACTTGAGGGAATTCTGCATTGTGCTTGTTAGGTGTTTGTGTGCAACAAAACGCATGTTCTATTAATAAACTGACACCCTATTACCCCCTCCCCCATTCATCCTCCATCTCTTTCTCTCTCTCCCGTTCTCTCTCTCTCTGAAATAATGAACAATAAGTGTCGCTGCTGCACCTCAGACACACACCAACATCAAGCAGAATGTCAAATGGCTCCAAGAACCGAGCGATTGACAGCAACCGGATCCACAAGGCATGCAGATGACTTAAAGCGAGTTCTGAATGTTCTTTTCAAACTTTCTCCACCTGCCAGAGGGAAAGTACAAGTGTTGATCGGATATGATACGCTTGAAAGACATTCTTGCAAATGCTCGGATTTAAGGGGTTGGCAGACTGTAATGTACCTACTGTTTTCACCTAAATGTACAGTATATGAGACACTTGGTCTGGGTGAATCAAATATCTGGTAAATGTCCTCAAGGTTTGAGCCTCATACGGAAAAAACATGAGAAGATGATACACTTAGAAATGAAGCTGTTTCTTGGATGTTTTTGACAAAATATCTAAATATGTTATATTCTTACATGCACTGACAACAATAGAAATGAATGTCTAATTTTAATCAAAATGCATTGCTTCAGGGTAATCAAGTTCAAGTCAGGACATAAATGTATGGAGCTTTAACGTTTGTATGTACAGTACAAATTAAAACAAATGAATGAAACAAACATGAAAACAAATACAGCAGGATTTCAGAAAGATGTGTATCTGGAAAGATACATCTGGTGTTATGGGGTAAAAACTACACATTAAATAAATGGAAGAATTACCGGACTCTGGACACTATGGGAGAGCAATTTAAAAAGTTTTAGCCCAAAAGAGTTCATCTACTGCAAACTTGTTGACTAATAGTGCTGAATCATGATTACAAATTGGCTAGATTACAATAAAGTACCACTAATGGTACTATGTTCTGGAGTCTCTGTGCTACTAAGTTTGGTTTAGTGTCTTGTTTTTTACAAGAAAAAACTTGAAGTTATTTCTGTTTCTAGCAAAAGATTATTCCATGGTCTGTAAATGTTCTTGTAGTGAGAGAGTGATTTCAATTGGCAGCACTGAGGATGCAAATAAGAAAGACTCCCTGATAGGAAGTAGAAAAGCTCTACAGCTTTCTTTTGCTGCAAGAACAACGCTGGAAGCAGAGACAGACATGGTGATGTCCTCTGTGCCTCTTTAAGCAGCCGGCACCACTAATAGCACCTGCTTTTGGACCTAGAGGCAAAGTTATTACTGGTATAGGGTCATGCATTAATTCATCCATGTCATTAGCATATGAAGTCTGAAAGAGACTTTGATATTTTGATGGATTTATGCAGCATCTTGCTGCAGATTAAACATCTTAATTCATAATTATGGAGAAATCAATATCAGCCCTTTCATGCATGAATTATGACTACCTCATTTAATATTATTATGTTTGTGATCATTTCTAACGTAGACAAATAATTTTCTTTTTAAACATATCTGAACTTATTTTCAGAAGCACACACAAGAAGACAGGACCTGCCTGTTACATTTTAACACATAGGTGAAAAGGAAATTACTAACTAGCAAAACATTCCTTACTGCTGAAATAAGCCACATTTTTACAGTAATGATTGCAAGTTCAGGTTAAATATGGTTAATTTGTTCATCTGCATGTTGTTCATAAATGATTTACCGGTAAATAATAATAATAATAATAATAATAATAATAATAATAATAATAATAATAATAATAATTAAACTTAATTGTCATTGCAATGTCACAAGTACAAGTAACGAAATGTATGTATTTATCATGCAAAGGGCAAATACTATGGAGCAACTGGGAAGATATTCCAAATGTGCTATGCATTTCTGGTAGACTAGTTATGTGTTTGAAGAATGTTTTTGCATGACTGACCAGTAGGTGGCAGTGTCTAGAATAGCACACTATAGTCCAATAAGGTAGCTAATATGCAAATATACCACCCTCACGCAGAAGAAAAAGCTTTTAAGTAGCGGTCCACTGTAGTAAAGGGTTAATTGTACTTTAGGCTTAGAAATTCATTTGAACCCGTGTGTATTCAGCGGGATAATCCTTTAATGAAAACATTAACAGAGTTGCACCTGCATCCTGGGGACCAGACATCAATAATCTCATTACTTAGACCAAATTAACGTCAGCTCTTTCTTCGTTCTCCTTGTTAAGGAGGGGGGATCTGTTTAACCCTTTACTCTCCTCAGGTCGTGGTCAAGAGGGCAGATATTTTGGATTTTTTTCTGAAATCTCAGAGCTGTATGCAAATACTCAAGATGACCTACTTCCTCCTCTCAGACACTGATAAAATCCATAAATTAAGGAAATTAACTGATGGGGCCTAGGGCCACTTTGCAAGCTATTTAAATCTTTAAATTTACAACATCCCTGCATACTTCATGTAATTGAACTTACTCCAGGCTTGTTTCCTTTAATGAGAAAAAAAAAATCTGTTTCTCCCCCCTACAGTTTTTTACCTCTGGAAACAACAAATCTGAGCCAGAGGGTTCGACGCGGGAACGCTCCGAGGCGTGCTCACGTCCCTCTAATTATACCAAAAGTTGGCCTGCCTCTAGCAGCGACGCATGCTCACGCTCCTATCACCACGGCTGTCATACATCGCTAGCAATATCACTTATTTTTATCATTTAATTGCTATTTTTTTTTTTTGCAAAAAAGACAGGTTGTAATGCGACAAAATCCCCAAACGTTCAGTGGGGATTTGGGTGTTCATGCAACATCCTAATGAAATGGATGTTGCATAAAAAAGTCGCAATATTTATTTATTTATGTTTAAAGTGCATTTATCATCCTTTTTACAACTTTTTGTTTCCAGCAAACTTGAACAGCACGAGAGTTTGTTTAATTTAATGTCCAAAAAAGTAAAACATGTTTTTAAAAAAGTTAAAAGTTCAAAAAAGGGGGGTTCATGCAGGGATTTATGTATAAAGGAGGAGGAAGTCTTTTTTTTTTTTTTTTTTTTTTTTTTTTTTTTTTTTTTTTTATGATTCAATACAAGGAAAGACATTGGCAAAAACAACAACCAGGGGCGTATTGAAAGGTGAAAACTTCTGCTGACAAAAATACTTTTGTAAAAAATAACTGCAAGCATCCAACCAAGCAACCGCCTTGCTGCTTCAGGACGGGGACAACTTCCTGTGAATGATGATGGAACTACGAATTCTACCAGAAATTGATCAACAACTCATCCAGGAGGTCAAAGATTAACCCAAAAACTACGTCATTAGCTCTGACGTCATGCGATTACAATTTGTTTGGTGGTCTGAAACATTTAGGTGTGACATATTGAAAATGAAAACAGTTGTGACAACAATTGAGTCATTAAGGGGAGTGAATGTTTAGCACGTCTATGTGTAAATGTTGCCTGGTATACAAATCTAACAAATTAAATAACTCAGTGATGATAACTGGCAAGATTTTTGGGTAACATTTCATTGTTTTCAAAACTCTAGAGTCCAAGGAAGGTACTGCCTTGAAGAGTCCTCGCTAAAATCCTTTTCAAGGTCTAAAGAGTGAAGGAGACTAAAGCGCTGACTGCTCCGTGTGGATCCTGTGGACCAGTAACAAGTTTCTACACTGGTTGGCGCCAAATATCAAGAAACCAACGTGACACCTCTGGAACGAAGCTGGTACAGGGTAATTACTGGGCTCAATGCTGCATCAATTATTCACAGTTATTTACCCACAAATAAGCAAACACACAAATAAATAAATAATCCTTTCCTAAAGGTGCGAACACCTGCTTGACCCACCCTCTCTCTTTCTTCATTTCTGCGCTCGCTTCATGTCACTCTTTGCTGGGTAAAATAACAATAATCAGCCTCTATCTTCTTTTCCAGAAAATAAAATAAAAAAGTCTGGAGGCTGCCTGGTTTTTCACTTGGGAGAGAGGAGGAGGAGGAGGAGGAGGAGGGAGTTGAAGAGGAGGGGGGTTCTGCGCAGATATCTCCATCTAAGCCCTGCGCTATAATTGAAATGGCGCATTTGGCTGCAGGCAGGTTGTGAGGGCGCTTTCTGCAGCAGCATGCATGCATGTCCATGAACGTCATTTGATTTTAATGGCCTGCAGGAAATTTGGCGTTACAACTACAGACATTAAGGCAGGAGAGGGAGAGAGGAGGAAGGAGTGAATGGGGGAAGAGAAGGGACACTGAAAGATATTGGCTCAAGGATATCACTTCA
The DNA here is from genome assembly GCA_903067065.1 of Brachyrhaphis terrabensis. Lineage (NCBI taxonomy): Eukaryota > Metazoa > Chordata > Actinopteri > Cyprinodontiformes > Poeciliidae > Brachyrhaphis > Brachyrhaphis terrabensis. The sequence continues at coordinate 9,541 of CAEGAG010101087.1, forward strand.
TTTTTACATTTTTTTTAACCTGAGACTTTATCAACAAGTTATATGCTGTCTGAGTGAAGGACTATGGCTGCTTGCGTGGTTTAAAACTTTCCATTCAGACTGAAGATGGAACTGTATTTCTTTTAGCTGGACTGCCCGAGGACCTATTACATCAGACGAAATGACAATGATTAAAATCTGCTAAATCTAAATCTGAATCTGACACTTCCCTGTTTGGATTCCTGCCCCCCCCTCTAAATCTCAACTTCACGCCGCTCCACTTTTTCCGTCAAAAAAAAAAAGAGAGTTTTTCTATCTGTGAAGTCATAATTTGAGGAATAGTGGGGTATCACGTTCTCTTCCTTGAGAAAATTGCCCAGGCGAGAGAGTGGAGTTGAGCTAATTGTAGCCTAATCCCCGGCCCAGAGGCGCTCGGGCAGCCCGGAGCGAGAATTTTCTTTTTTAGCTCCGCTCTGTTATTTAGAGAAGGATTATTGGCTTTCTTTCCTCTCATAACAAACCACAAGGGCAGTTTTCATTTAGGCAAAGAAAAAAGACAGACAAGAGGCAGGAAAAGAAAAGAAAAAAAAAAACCGGGAGCAGGATTCCAACAAGAGCGCACATTTTTTACGCGTATCCGAATAAGAGCGGAGAAGGGGGGAAGGAGATCATCTCATCTATGTTCAAGGTAAGGACGCTTCCTGTGCGCTTTGGTACAAAGCAGCTCCATGCGGACAGGTCGAGACAGCCTCGCAAATAGAGCCTTTAAAGCCACAGAGACTCCCCCCCTCTGAGAGCAGTCGACCCCGGCCACATCTGAACGTCTCTGATAGGAGTAAAAAAAAAAACTGTTTTGCGGGATTTGGTTTAAAAAAGAAAAAAAAAAAAAAAAAGATTCGTGTTAGCTCAGTTTCGGTGCGGGGAGCTGGATGCGTGTGTAGTTTTTGGAGAAAAGATTGCGGGGGTTTTAACAGCTGGGACTGATCGCCGGCACGGATTTCATCTGGACTCCCTACAATGTTTGAAACGGTAGGGTGACTATTATATTACGGAATCCAATGCTTTTTTTTTTTTAGTCAAAGTGCGAGCTTTGCGACTGCGCTGAGCTGCATGGGGGCTGCTGCTGCGAGTGAGGAGCCAGCAGCTGCATTTTTATTTTTTGGTCTTTTTTTGTTGTTGTTTGTGTTGTCTGAACGAGTGTGAGTTTTAATAAGCAGCAGGACATTTCACGTGTGTATTCGGCTTTTAATTGTGGGGCAGGAATGAGACGCCATATTGAGCATTTCGGAGATTAAAAGGCAGAGCGTAGGCTTGTGATGTTCGTGCCTATCGAGCTCTTTATGTTTCCAGCCTCCCGGTGGCATTTTTGACAAGAAAATATGTCTAAATTATGAGACATCCGAGTTTTGAAAGTTGTTGCTGTGGTTTTGTGGAGCGATCTGCCACATATTGACTGCTGGTAGGTTAGAAGAAGCAGTTAAAGTAAAAAAAAAAAAAAAAAAAAAAAAAAATGACTGTGCTGATTGAGTGTGATTAGTAGGGCAAGAAGGTGAATTATGGGTCTAATTTTCCATTTGTTCTTTATGCAAATTTTTATGCGTGATGTAGGTTTACTGACCCGACTGGTGCGGTGGACTTGAGAGAGAGAGAGACAGAGACAGAGAGAGAGAGAGAGAGAGAGAGAGAGAGAGAGAGAGATATCGGTGATGGGACAGGCCCATGTGACAGGAGCAAAAACTTTAATGTTTCTCCAATTTGTTTTTCTTTCTGTATACCCCTTCTTCCCCTTTTTTGACCTTGAATTTGAAATGCAATCCAGTCCCCCCGTGGCGCCTCTTTCTGAGCCTTAGGGATCATTTGGATTCCTGCGCAGCTGCAAACTGATCAGTTCTGTACGTTTAATTGAAGTTTTCTTTCGCATTTTAGCTTTTTATAAAGTTTTTATGTTATTTTAAATCACAGTCAAACGCGCCAGGAACTCTCATCCTTTTATGACCTACAGCTCTTTGCTAAAATGCTGCAAATCGTGAGTAGGCTTTCCCAACAGAGAGCAGGAACGCATTTTGTGGCCACGTAGTGGTTTGTTGGTGAACCATTTGCGCGCAGGTTGGATGCTAGACCCTCTCATCCAACCTCTCCTGTTCCTCTTGAACCACTACCAGAATCAAAACTCGCCGTGATTGGAAATATTTTCAAAGCATTTAATCAGTTAATCAGTTTCAGCTCACTCATGCTACAATAAACTCCCAAACATCAGGCGTCTCAGAAATCTGTCAGGTTTTTTTTTTTTTTTTTGGTTTGGTCTTTTATATGGTGTTGTGTAATTCTCTCCGGAGTTTTACTCACAGCATATCAACTAACTGATCATTGCCAGTCTTGTCCGTGCGTTTTGATGAGATCTGGTGCGTTCTTACGTGTTTGGTCCCTATAAATGCAGTCACGTGAGAAGCGATCACCTTGGAGTTTTGTGCATTGCGTGCGTGTGTGTGTGGTGTGTGTAGCTAAGAAAGTTGCACCCCCTAACTTCCCTGCACCCCTCCCGCCTTGACTCCCTTCCTTCTCAGATTGGTGCTTGGTGCGTCTTGGCGCATCACGTCTAACACATAAGGCGACCTTTAATTAGAATATTGCAGCAGCAGTTTATTTTATCCCCCTGGAGGCTGACACCTAGCATCACCCATACCCCTCCTTTTTTTTCTCTCTCTCTCTCTGCCTCTCTCTCTCACACTCTTCCTATCTGTCTATCTCTCTCTCAGCCCTCTTCTCTAATAAGCATCCTCCTATCCTAGCCCGCGGTGCTGCATGAAAAGATGCAAACATACTTAATTAGAGCGGTGGCAATAATTTCCAAGCTAAATATGCGACCAGACAGACATGGAAGTGATCTGATAGCATTCAGAAAGGATATACTCTCTTCTTCCTCCCTGTACAGGATCACTGTGTAGTGTTTTCCGCCCCTCCTTTACCTTTGTTCCCATGGCTTTTCTCTACACTTGCTTTCAGGAGGGAAGAAGCATGTCACGGCTGTCTCTGACCCGGTCCCCGGTCTCTCCCCTGGCCGCTCAGGGGATCCCTCTGCCGGCTCAGCTGACCAAGGCGAACGCCCCCGTGCACATCGACGTCGGAGGACACATGTACACCAGCAGCCTTGCGACTCTCACCAAGTACCCAGACTCCAGGTAAGAAGGGTGCATTTATTGTCCCTTTATTTTATTTTATTTTACCTGATTGACTAAGTTCAGTGAATGAGGTTTTTTAAAAACAGCAACTTATTAACAACTACTGACAAGTTAACAAGTGATTACTAATTATCAAACCCATTTAATGCAATCAAACAATGGAAAACACGCACTTATTTAAAATCGATAACCTGATGGTATTATTTCTTTAATTGAGGAACCGGATAGAAAATGATTTAACCAGCGTCACTGTTGTTCAGCTGCTGTGTAACTTCTACAGTGAAGTCAGTTTAATACCAGAGATGCACTGATCGGGTTTTTTTCTGGCCATACCAATTTTCTCTGAGTTTTTTTGTTCTGGTTCATAATAAGGATTATAGCATGCAAATAGTTTAATAGTGGGGGACGTTTGGACCGGAAAAAAACTATATTGAACATCATAGCTATAAATCAAATCATTTGCTTCTGTATTTTTTAAATGAAACTTTAGAAAGAGCCCTTGAGTACATTTTTTCTTGTTGATCAAATTAAAGATAGAAAATTATGGATGTTTTTTTTTCTTTAATCATTTATTGAATACATAATTTTTTTTTCAGTTTTATTTGCTGATTTATGGGTCCATTTCTGACCAATTGAGCAGTGCACTCCTGTTTCAAAACTTGTGAAGCAATGTATAGACATTTTATTCATCTCTAAACTGAACTTTTAAACATTTAATTTGATGGTGGTTAGATTGGTTTTGTTATTTTTACTGTTATTAAACTTAATATGTCTCAGTCAAGTACCCATTGAATAACTGCCTGCTGAGGTCAGACGTGTCGTTCTTTGAAATTTTTATTTATTAATTTGTTTCAATATAAACTCATGAGGATGCTATATATTGACTTTTTGCTGATTTATGATCGGCTTTATTATTGTTATTATTTGTACTTTAACACTGACTTGGCCTCGGGACAATTTATTACTGTCGAGTGATTTAGTTAGCAATTTTTTAGCCTGTGCTCCAATTTCTGTCTTACTTTCAGTTTCCTGCAACACAGGATTAAATGACAGATTAAGTTTAGGAGGAACGTTTTTACTTTTTGAACTCCAAGTTTTCCGCCAGACAATCTCATATACATTATAATAATAATACTATATGCATAAATTTAAGAAAAGAAGGAAAGGACAAGGTTTGATGAGTTGCAAGATTCGTTTATTTTATTAACATAAATATTCTTTATTTTTTTGACCCTCATAGAGGCCAGTTTTTAATGTCACTCATTGCTGACCCCACCTTTAAATGCTATCACATATTTAGGTGAGATAAGGAGAGATACCATAATTTAAAATGCTGTACAATTTGTACCCCAGGAACTAAGCAAACATATTCAAACATATTATTGAAGAAGGTTTTCTTTGTGCTGGAAAATATGAATATACAGACTATTATCCTAAAATGATTAAAGACTTAAATTTCAGGTTCTGGGATAAAAACATGACTAAATAAAACTTCCTACCTTCTGTTTTAGCTTTTGGTTTTAGTGTCCCACTCCACTTTTTATAGTGGCCCACATCTGGACATAGCTTTCTGGAGGCACAGCTGCCAATAAAGCAGTTTAATACTGGCTCTTCAAGGTTTTAGCTGGGATGATTCAGATTTGAAAGAACTAGTTGAAGTAATCTATTTTATCTCATTATTAGCTCCATCCTGAAACGGTTACTCCACAATCCATAGCTCTGAAAGCAAACAAAACTAACTCTGGAGCCTCCACCGATTTGAAATGTCTCCCCTTACGTTTTACAGCGTTTACGTCTAATGCACAGTGTCATTTGTTGCATTGTGGTGCCTTCAGTTGTGCGTCAGCTGAGTCCCCAGTGGACCAAGGTAAACATGCACCAGAGGATCTGCCAAATTGGCTACAAGAAAACCATCCATGTAATCCCTTGGTAATAAAATTATGATATTCAGTACTGACAGAAAATCCCTGACAGCTTATTCTTTTATCCCGCTGCAACGTAACATGAGTCTAAAAAAAAGAACGAAAGAAAACGTCTCTGCCCAGGCAGCAGTTTAATGTTTTTTTCTCATCAAGATGATTTCCTGCGCACACTTTCAGCTGTACTTCAGGTTCATGCAGTGGGTAGTTTATCGTTTATGCTGCTGTGCTTCTCTGCTGGTGTAAATTTACACCATACAAAGAAGTTATTTAAGCGGTGACACACACACACGTACACGCATGCACAGTTCAAAGTCAGCACAAAGCCAGTCAGAGCATCCACACTGTGCTTTTACAGTGGGAGTAAAGACTAGATATCAGTGGAAGTTGGTTGGAGCGCTCTTTCCTCTTCCTCTTCTTTGCACACATGCTCCTTTCCTTCCTTCCTCTCAGTCCCTCTATCTGTCTCTTGCTGTTTCTTTCTCACTCTGGATCACACACACAAACACACGCGCATATGCATACACTCATTGTTTCGCTCCCTCTCCCAGCCTCCTCAGCGTACAGTTGCCCTCAGGGCTCCACTTTCCACTGAAGCCAGAGGAAGGAGGGGCCCCTTTTGTGTGAATTAGGATAATGGCTGACAGCAGAAAGCAAAACAATTACACTGGCATGAGCATGTGTGCCGCGCTGAGCCGCGTTTGGTCGAGCAGGGCACCACGGGTTGAGCACTGAAAACGTGACAACCGAGTGAGAGCGGGGCTAAAAGACTTTTGAAGTCACTGATTACTTTTAATAGATTGGCCCCTAAATAATGCAGCGTGCCAAGAGAAAGTTAGTCTAGTAACTAATGTGCGGATATCCATCTTCTTCTGTGTGGGCCATATTAAGGGACAGGGGTCATGAAACATTGATGTGCACTCTGTGTAGCTCTCAAAGAGGACAGCCTCAGCAGTCACTTGAACAGAAGCTGAAGAAATTAGGGGAAATGTTCCTGAGACCTGGAAACTGTTCTGGACGCTTTTATTTTCCTCTAAAGGTTTTAGTGGGCAAAAGTGAGACATCAAGAAAACATTTGTAGTCTCTACCAATTGACCTGACTAACAGTGGGATTCTTCAGCTGATGTAAGCTTAAGCAAAAGAAAAAAATAAAATAAAATAAACAGTATTTTTCCTCCGTCTTGTTGTATTCTACTCTGAAATGTTATCTAACAACATTCAGGCGTTTCAATGCAACTGTAGGAATTAAAGAAAAATTGTCCAAGGTACAGTCTGGAAGTTTTCCCACCTAAACAGCACTTGTGATAAACTGGTCCTAGTGCTTAGCTCCAACTCTTTGTTCTTTTCTGGCACCGAAAAACTGATGCCACCTTGGCTCCAACTGTAGACCAGAACAGAGGAAACAACTGGAGGCGAGATTATAAGAAGCAACAACCAATCAAAATATAAATATTTCAATGTCTAAAGCTTCAATGTTGCTATTGTTTTTCATCTAGCAAAGTGTCAAAAACAGTGAGAAACAGCAACTTTAACAAAAATTTAAAATGAACGTCAATTTTGATATCAAAGTAAGAGTATCAAGATATTTTTACAGTCTATAAGATAATACCATAAATGCAAATTCAGACTCTATTCTTAAGATCGTAATGCATCCGTTAAACATATCATTTATATGCTGTAATCCCGAAATCTGTAGCTTTTTAACAAAGTTAGTACATACTTAAAAATCAGCTAAATCAAAAACTATCCTCTGATGGAGAATCCAAGTACTACAGGTGTCATCTGTCAGTTTTATTAAGAAGTTTAAATAAATACCTATAGATATAAATTATATTATCCCTATAGAAAAATATAAATAAACAGATATTAAACAAAACAGTAACAGGTAAAAGCAACAGAGTCAATCAGTAAATATTAAATGTTTATTAAAAACAAATGTGATTTTCTAATCATATAGTTTTGTGTTATACTGGTCACTACATAGGATGATTTGTAACGGGTTTCTTGACGTGTCTTACCCTAAATACTAAAGTAAAAACAGCTGTTTACATTTAGATTTGGCTGTAAAAATATGATTTTTGTTGTAAACTACCTCTCTTTGCTGTGATCCTTATTTATAATTTAATATAAAACTGACAGAGGATCAAATATCTAATGGATGAAGTATTAACACTGATGTAGCACTGTGGCTATGAGTTGCCTCTGTGGTTGTGGAAAACCAAACCAGTTAAGATTCACACCAGCCTCAGTCAGACTCAGCATCCTTAATTGTTTACTTGTCGTAAATATCAGATTTAAACGAAGGACGGATTTTTCTGGTAAAATACAAATCTAGTAATTCTTGGCATTATTGTATCTGTCAGTACGCTTCATGGACGTTTTAGAGTTTATATTCTTAACATCTGCTATTTTGGACCAACGCTTTCTTGTGTAATATGTGTTTTGGTTAGTTTTTTAATTTGGTCGTTTGGTATGAATATTTTCCCCTTAACTAACTTAAGAACCAGGCCTTTAGGACTGATGACTGTTTATGTAACACATACAGTCATATCATGGTTATGCAGTAGGAGCAGGTTAGAAAACCTTTATTGGTCAGCTTTTTGATGAAAAGTTTTAACTACTACTTGAATTAATGAGTAGTGGAGAATAGGGGGAAACCATTCTGCTTTAAAAAAGTAAAGTTACTATTTAAAAATCTGATTTCAAGTTGTCCTTGTTTTTGAAGAACCGTCCCTTAATGACTGAATGACTCAGAATCAGGCAGGGCCACCTTCACTTCCTGCTCTCTAGTTTCCCTCTTTTAGAAACCTTCAGATGTCAGAGCGATTTGACTTTCTCTGCATGTGTTTGTGTTCCTCCATAGTGAGTTAACTCCATTAGGTGACCATTCGAGGTATAGCTTCCTTATAGCATAACAGAAACGAGGGTAAGGGCTTATTAGCGCAACATCAGAAGGTGATCTGCTCTCTCCTTACTGTGGTCAATAAGACAGGAAATGCATGATATAAGTTCAGTCGATTTGCCATTTAGAGCTGCTGTCGGAGATTTAAGCGTTCCCTCCGTGTGATAATCTCAAACACCCAGCTTCTTCCTTCTCTCTGACTCTGTTTTTATTTAAGTTTTACATTTTTGTCTCAGTTCACCACTCCTTCATTCCTAATATCTGTTCTACTCTGTTTTCCTCTCTTAGCCCACCCCTCCCTGCTCATCAGTCTGCTCTTTTTTTGTTGTTTATCTCATCTCTTAATTTTTTTACATAGCCACTCCCTCACCCTTTTCTCACCACCTACCTGTTAATAACATCCCCTCCGTTCACCCTCCCTCCATTCACCCCTCCAACTCAGGGACTTAACAAAAAGGGAAAAAAATGAGGAGACCAACAGACAAGAGGGAGTGGTGGAAAGGGAAAGAAAAAGAAAAACAGGCAGCATTTTAATTGCTTTTTAAAAAAAAAAAAAAAAAAAAAAGTGGAGATGAAAAACAGAGTTAGCCTGGAGGGGTATGGTGAAATTCTAGCTGGAAGAATTGCAAGACCATATGAGAAAGGAACACCTCGGGCCAAACAGGGAGATGAGTATTGGTTTTTTATAAAGCATTTTGCATCGATTTCCAGAGAGAAAGCAAGCAAGGGAGAGGATGGAGACGGGGTGCGAGAAAAGAAGAAGGAAGGAAAGAAAGAGAAAAAGAAAGAAAGAGACGGAGAGTGAAAAAGAGGAAGAATGGCATGAGGGGAGGGAGAAGCGTCTTTGCTTCATCACCCACTCGAGTTAAAGAAAACAGAGGCGGCTAGTTTGACTTGATCGCTCAAGCTAAAAGAATCCATAAGACACAAGCTGGTTGTAAATTCAATAAAGTGAATTTGTGATTGGAAACACGACTGCTTCTGGTATCCTGACATTCCTACTCTTTTTTTAAGTAGAGATGCACTGATCAATCTTTTTCTTTGAGGTCTGAACTGCCAATTTCGAACAATTCAGTTTTCTTCCCTGAAGAAACATCTACTGCTTGTCCTTGATAAGACAGAATTTATGCATCAAAATATTTGACCATAATCTTATTCTGATAATTACTAAACCTAAAGAAGTCAAATGAAACCAAATGATATGTAGAAGATGTTAAAAGCAGGATTTTTCAGCATTCAACATTTCAATCGACAGAGTCAATCTAGAGAAAAATTGGCTGACTGACCGAAACATCTTTAATTTTAAGTGTCTCCAACTACGTTTATTAACTCCAGGACTGAAGGAAGCATTGGAAGGAAAATTTGCAAATTTCTTTTATGATTTCTCTTGTCACCACCGGTTTGTCAGCCAGCCTGAAATCTGTTAATATGATTTAAACCCTGATTACTTGAAAAGAAAAAAGGATAACGATTGCAACGCAGCGGCCTGCCAAGAGCTCTTTGTCAGTGAGCTGCAAATGTGTAGTGAATTTGTAAAAGTGGTTTCGCGCTGCAGATTGTCCACATTGTGTATTTACACCAAGCAGACAGCAGACGGCTAAATAAGGATATGTAGCAACTAGAAATCAGCAAACAGATAAAGTGGAGGTGTTTAGATGAGATTATTAAAGTGAGAGTTGGACCTGCAGGACACCCGCATGAAGGCGAGGGGGTGGGGATAAATATCTGTCCATGGGTATCTGGAGGCATGGGCCAGCACTGTGTGATGAAAGTTTAAAGATAATAGCAATTCCTACTCTTTGCCTCGATGAGCCCCTGTAGTCAACATCAAATAATCTCTTAATCATGCAGTACACTGAAGGATGGGGGGAAAAATCAAGAAACTGAGCAGCAACAAGTGTCTAATTACTAAAACAAAGTTGGCTAAATTTAGGTGAATGCTTAAAAGTCTGAGTCTAACTAATGTTTTCTTGTTAATTATTATGATTTATAATATGTAAAATAAAAACAATACTGCAGTATCAGTGTTATTCACAGAAATGTAGCTTTGTTGAGATTTTTTATTGGGTGTGCATGTCTGCTCTACAACAACATATACATTTTCAACATATTTATTTATTTGTTGTTTTTCTTTTTGCTTTAGGGTCATCTCTCTCTTACAAATGGCAGATTTGTTACACATTTTCCAAATTGCAAGTCAGGCCGCATTGCATACAGTAGAGTGCTGCTACTAAATCCTATTTAAATTCATAAGAAAGTTAAACTGTAACAGTAAAATATATTTTTTTCCACATGCTTCCCTCATTTTAACATGTGGCCCTTCCCCATTTCCTGCCTCTGATTCATTTGCACCCCTCTGACAGATGGAATAATAGAGCTGTAATGCTACATTCATACTATTAATTTCTGTAAGTACAAGCAGCAGACGTGTGTGCGTGTGTGTGTGTGTTGTTTTAATCTCTCTGCAGAAGGGACACTTCAAACAAGTCTGGAATGGGGGAACTGTGCCTTAAGCCCCTTGTTTCAACCTGTGATGCTAATGCATTTCAAGCTTAGTGCTAATAAAATTGAAAAATAAATGGAGGGTAATTGTTTCATGCATTTGAAGGGAGCTGGCTCATTCCATTATGTGGTTGTGTGTGTGGCTGTCTCTCTGCGTGTGTGTGTGTGCGTGTTTGTGTGTCTGTTTCAATTTTCAGAATCAGTCGCCTGTTCAATGGCACCGAGCCCATCGTGTTGGACAGCTTGAAGCAGCACTACTTCATAGATCGGGACGGCGAGATATTCCGCTATATTCTCAGTTTTCTGAGGACCAGCAAACTGCTGCTTCCAGAGGATTTCAAGGTATTTCTGCACTGTGTGTTTCTGTCCGTCTGTCCTGGAAAACCTGAAGTAGTTAAAGGCATAAGTGATTGGAAAGTGAATTATTTTAGATTTTCTAAAGATGGCACACTTCGATTTACTCATGTTTGTGCTTTTTAATGCTTCTCTTTCCTCTCAAGGGATTTAAAAAAGAAAAATTTCTATTCAACTACAATGCTCTGCAAAATTGTCCATAACATTTGAACTTTTTAGCGTTTTATTATTTTACTGATGCAAACAATGTATTTTTTTAAATTTGTGTAATTGTCTAATTCAAAGTAGAATATATTTTTTAAATTATAAAGTGGAAGGAACATAGTTTTGAGAAATAAAACTGGTTTGCATTATGCTCTGCCCCTCTGGGTCCATGCAAGGTCAAACAACCAATCAATCAAGTTTATTTGTTTAGCACATTTCAGCAACAAGGCCGTTCAAAGTGCTTTACATCATAAAAAGCACAAGAATATAAAGTCATAAAAGACAACACACAGTAAACCAGTAAACATTACAATTCGTCAAGTGCCATCGTTACACATCAAAATGTCGTAAGCAACTCTTATCAGGGTGTTTAGTCAATCTTTTTGGGTACCAGCTTCAATATCTATATCTACACACCAAAACATCATCCAGTTTTCTGAAGAGTTTCAATGAACAACAATTTTCAAGTCTTATCACGCATTCTTAATTGTATTTAAGTTTGAACTTTGCTCCAACCATTACATTGTAGCTTTGGCTTCATACTCATTGTCCTGCTGCACGGTGAACCATTAGGGTGAGGAATATTTCTTTTAGGACTTCTTCTTTTAACCTCCACTATGTTCACATGAACTCTTTACCATCTTCTTGGTTCCTTTTGAAAACTTCATCCTCACAGCAAAGTGCTGTTACTGCCATGTTTTACTGACGTGTTCAGGATTCATATGCAACGTTTCTGCGAAACAGTGTTTTGTTTCTCAGCTTAAATGTTTAATGTGGTTCTCAGCTGACTGGATCATCTTCTTCCACAAGTTACTGGATTTTTTTGGCCTTTCCACTCTTCCATAAGAGGCCAGTTTTGTAGAGTGCACGTCTAATAGTTGTCATGCAGACGTATTTTTCCGCTGTGGATATCAGTGGAACTTTTCCACAACTTCCTTGGTCTTCATGTTGTTGATTACTCACTAATGTTCTTCAACAAACCTCCAAGGGCTTCAGGGAACAGCTGTGCTTAAATTGCACACTGGTGGGCTTTATTTGCTCACACTTAGATCTTTTTTATAGTTAGTTGATCTATCACATAAAATGCCAATAAAATACATTGTAGTTTTTGTAACATTGCTAAACTGTGAAAAACTGGAGGGGTACCGATATTGTTCAAATTAACTGTGCATGCATTCATCAGTGCACTGTTCCTTTACACTTTATGTACCACCAGATCCACTTAAGCCTTACTGAGAACTCACACTTGGTTTGTGTTTCAGAGCTTGATTGATGAAGTTTATTCTAAGTAGAAACAGGCACCATAAATTATGGTTTCTTATCACACTTGGCCTGTATTGGCCAATCCAAAGCACATGTTCGTATCAACCAAACACACACTATCTAGTTGTGTATCAAATAATGTTTTGCACATGTCAGTTTCCTTTTGGTGATGTTTTTCTGTACAGCAGTGCATCTTTTGAAATGCGCTGCATATAAAAAGTAACATTTATGCACAATAGCATATATGGCTTAGCATTAATGACTATGCCTACAGCTGGATCCTTCTCAAGGTTTTATTTGGTGCTACGGTTTCCTAGGTGTACACTTCTTTCCGTTGCGCAACCTAAAGTGACCTTTTCACTCGTTCATCCTTCCCCACAAGGTAGCAAGGCGAGGCCAAGCCACTCAGAGCCTGGGGCCTGTTCCCTGGGCCCCATGGATATCAGGATCAAGAGCCAAACCTCAGACAACAGAACATGACATGAAAGCCCCGCATATTTTGGCAGACGATAGCTTGACTCATAGCTGATTACTTTTTTCCTTTTGCATCCACTCGCCCCTTCGCTGCTCTCCCCTCCCCTCCCCCTTTCCCTTGCTTTCTGTGAAGTCTTGACAGTCCAATCAGGCACCATGGTTTACACAGAATGCGTTAGACTTCATTGTTTCGACTCATTACGACCCACTCGCATAAGCCTGTGTTGATCTGCATACCTTTCAATTTGCGTGAAGCCAGAAGAAAAAAATGCAAATAGTGCGAGGCAGAATTGAGCATGTCCTTATCTGAACACAATCAGGCTTGCCGTCGCCCCAGGGCCGGGTCTGTTTCTGCTGCTGGCAGCCGCGGCGCAGTGTGTTTTGCTAAATCAATGTGAAAGTCTGAGCAGAATAGGAAAAAATTTTTTTTGCAGCTTCTATCAGTGGAACAAAATATTCCCTATTAATATCCTCCCCTGGACTCATTATTCAAACCACAATTAATCAGGAGAATGTAAGCAATGCTCAGTCATAGCGAGGGCATGGTTTAAAAGCAGACTGAGTTAGTGGCGTTCATGTCAGATTATTCAGTTAAATCGACTTCTTTCTTTATGTGTTGTGTTCTTATTCTTGCAACTGATCTGCATTACATGGGAGTTGGCTGTATTTTTTTTTTTTTTTACAGCAGCTTGTTTAATCAACATCCTGCGAGCTTCTACTTGTGTGGTTTTAGTCACTTTTTTTAGTTTAAGAGGCACAGCAGGTCTTTATTAGTCGGACTCCCTCATAGTGACATCCTCCATCATTTTTCTCTCCTTCATGTCTTTATCCATCTGTCCCTCCCCCTGTCCTTCCCTGAAATGTTGCCTTGCCGTCAGGCTATCAGGTCGGATCATTATTTTGAAGCTCAAACGGGCTGTCTGGACACAGGATTGGGGGATGAATTGTCTCGTAGAGCTGGCAGCGTTAACAGCAGCTTCAGCAACCAGGACAGAGCTGTTGGCCTTGTCTCCCTCTCATCCTCACCTCAGCACTTAGGATTACTCTGTTGTTTTCTACGCTGCTCAGGATGACTAAAGTGCCTCGCAGACAGACCCCTGTTAAAAACATATCCATCCATGGCTTCAGACCTGTGAAGGATGAGGAGCTACACTTTGATACAGAGAGCCGCCTGAAGGGGGACGTCTCGCTATGAGTTTTGTCAGCAGCAGCAAGAAGGCCGACAGAAAGGGAGAAAAGAAAATAGAAAAAGGAGGAGAAAAAAGGGGAAAAAATGGACCCGCCACTCCTCGTCCGCGATCTGAAATCCTAAATATTAGAACTTCAGCTTAAGATGTGTTGCGTCAACTCTGAGACCAGATGGAGTTGTGTTTGGGTGTCGTTCCTACGTCTCAGATGAAGGTACAGTTCAGATGAAGGGGTGAAGAGTGACAGAATGTGACAGAATTATGTTTGCTGCCATCTTTTGTTTCTGTGTCCTGCAGTAGGCAACAGAGGTAGGGATAAACAAATTAAACACTATCACAACTACAGTGCTTTTCAAAATGTTTAATACCTGTTTAGCTACCACCACAATCCTAAATATGTTTTATTGAGCTTTAACGACCAGCATTAATCAGTGCCAAGTGGTGGGAAGTTGGTACATTGTTTCCGCATTGCTTTACAAACAAAATTCAAAAAAGGAGGAGGGTGTGCATAAGTATTTAAAGTCCCTACATAAAACACTTAAGAAGTCGCCTAATTAGTGAATAGAGTCCACCTGTATGTTACTTAATCTCATTATAAACCCAGCTGTCCTGTGAAAGCCTCAGAGGTTTGTGGGAGAACATTAGTGAACAAACCCAAAGACCAAAGGATGGAGCAAACAGGTCAGGGACGAAATTGTGGACAAAACTTAACACAGACTTAGTTTGTAAAACAATTTTTTAAGCATTGAACATTTCATAACGCACTGCAAATTGTAGTTTGAAAATAATTTGAAGATGGCAGTGCTGTAAAACTACCAAGACATGGCTTCTTCACCATAGCTAACTACCAAGAGGTTTGTGGTAACTGTGGGAAAGCTGCATAGTTCCACAGGTCAGGTGGGATAATTTATTGACAAGACAAATATTCTTCATAAAAATATACTCCTAAATGCGGAAGAAACTGACATGGTCAGATGAGTCTAAAAGCAAACTTTTTTGGCCTAGATGTGGACAGAAACATGTTTTAAGCATATCTCTTCTACGATGTCCGTCAGATGTCGCAAATCTCATGTGATTTCACTGAGATGGAAAAAATGGGCTGACGTTTCAGTTTCTGAATGTGCAAATCTGTTAACAACATGTAGTAGATTTTAAAGAAAAGTAGTTCAACAATGTGTCGAATCAGTTAGACTGAAAAGCAAAAGTACTTCTGCAGCATTGTACTAGTTGCGTACACTGGATGAAGCATATACAATATATCATTAAAAATTTACTTTCTTACTTTTCAAAGGTTTTTCGGATGCTGTTGTATGCCTCATGTTCTTGTTTGGCTAATAAATTTAAACAGACAACGGCTCCAGCGTGGATCTCAGCAACATGCGCATAATGTAGAGAAAATATCTGCGCGTCAGGGATGACAGTTCACAAACAATGACTGGATTAAGCTGTCATTCTTTTTCCTTGTGAGACACTAATCAGAACAGAGATGGATTAATTACTGATTGTTTAGCAAAAAGATTTGCAGGGTTTAGGTGTAACCTAATTAGATCTTGTTCTAATAGGAGCTTAACATCGAGCCACGAGCCTTATTAGCATAACCCCTGATATTCCCAAACCCCCTCCCCCTATATGAGGAATCCATTAAAAGGCTCCTTAGCTGATGACTGTCCTCATGTTCACTTGCACATTTCTTCCTCCTCCCCTGTATTTTCTATGGTAGTGGTGAGTGATGGTGCCATCTGGTCTTGTGGGAAATTAGAGGCAAGCGCACCGGGGCAAATGGCCCCCAGCTAGCCCTGCCCAGGAGTGAGAGGGAAGCAATCTGCTGCAGACTGTCTGCACACAGGAATGCACCATCACACTTTGCTGGAGCACCACTGATGGCCTTTCTGGAGTCAGCTAGCCAAAACATGCTAAAGGCCAGCACTGCTCTGCCAAGAGCCGCAGTGGAGGAAAGCTGCTATGCTTTGTTAACTGAGAATGTTGTCCTGCTGGTTGCAGGCCATCACTGATCATAGCTTATTGTTTCTCTCTGCCGAGGATCTGCTGTCACTCCTGAAGGCAATTAAGTTTATATTTTGGCTTCGTTCACACAGCACGTCTTGAGCCGCAATTCCAATTGTTGCTGAAATCCATTTTTTTTATGCTTGGTGGTTCATACCACTAATTAAACCCAACCGCAATGAAACTCCTGTGTGAAAGGTTTACGTTCCCAAAGCGACCCGCATGTGCAGAAGAAGAACGCTGACGTTACACAGCAGTGGTTTGTTTACGGAAATAACTGTTTATGGATCAATTTTAAAGTTTATTCAACAATGAGAGCAGACAGTCACAAGATGATAACACAAAACGAGTTAATAACAAGAAGCACAACTAATAGCATTGATCCTTTGTGAAGCATTGATCGGAATTGGGTCGTATTTACCTGCTGTGTGTGAACCTAGCTGTAATCTCCTCAAAATGACTTCTGTTCTTCTGTTTCCATCTAAGAAGTTCTCTCAAGTCCACACTGCTCTCATAGTAGGAGAAAACCTGCAAAGATATTGAGCTATTATGGTTTTCACTACTACTGGAAAGTACACAAAAAGGTACAGCAGTCACTCCTAAAGTAGAACACTCGTTCTAAAGTATTCTTTATAATTACTTTGTGGAAGAGAGGCAACAAGGCCGACGATGCTCTTTAAAAACACGCACATATACAGTATAGCTTCTTAGTTAGCATGCTTAATATTGCACAGCATTTTGCTGTATTGTTTTCCGCGTGACCTTGGTGAAGAGATGTAATATAGTGAAAGATGGTGTGTTAGTCACACATATAGCCAAAAGGACTGTAACTCACCGCTGTATCCTCCATGTTCATCTGTCTGTGCAGGACTTCCACCTGCTGTACGAGGAGGCCCGTTACTACCAGCTGACGCCCATGATCAAGGAGCTGGAGCGCTGGAAGCAGGAGCGCGAACAGCGGCGGATGGCACAGCCCTGCGACTGCCTCGTGGTCCGGGTCACGCCCGACCTCGGAGAGAGGATCGCCCTGAGTGGGGAGAAGGTCCTCATAGAGGAGATCTTCCCTGAGACCGGAGACGTTATGTGTAACTCAGTCAACGCCGGCTGGAACCAGGACCCAACGCACGTCATCCGCTTTCCTCTCAACGGCTACTGCAGGCTCAACTCCGTGCAGGTAAGGCATCAAAGAGAATATTTTGGATACATTACAGATATTTAAAAAAATAAATACCCGTAGTTCACAGTCACGCATTTATCAAATTTCTTGAAAAAAAAAAAAAAAACTTGAAATCTCACTAATTAGCCACAGTGTTGGTGTTCCAGAACGCCCACCCAGTTTACGTCATGCTCTCATTAATACAGGAAAACATTTCTGAGCAGCTTGAAGGAGGATATATGTGCCTAGATGAGCTTTGGGCACACACAGTCATCACTAAAATGAGATTCAGATTTAATATGGAATATGTCTTTTTACTTGGCAAGGACCTACAAACAAAATGTAAAGATACATTTTAAGAAAGTAAGCAAACAAAATGTTACATAGCAATAGATATGGAGCTTCTTAATATCAGCTGCATCGATGTCATCATATTATTGTTATGGAAAGTGTGTTTTAATTATTTGGACCTTTGCATTATTTTTGTTCACACACTGATTTTGGGTGATATATTGTTGTTCTCTTACTCAAAGATTTAAGAATTGTCAAAAAAATCTCTATTCTGTGTCAGTTTCTCTTTCTAGCACACAACATTAGAGCATTCACAGAGTAATGCAACAGAAAACAGCAAAACCACCGCAGTGAAAGATGGTGTGTTAGTCACAATGACAATATTATTTTATAATATTGTCATTGTCATATAACTCTTGATGCATAGTTGATTTTGGATTATTTTGTTTGTTTCTTACTGCTGTGCATGTTGTATTTATATGCATTAATTTAATCACACAACTCTTTATTCTTAAGTAGACAGCTGGTAGAGTCTGTTGCCTCTTTTGTTGAAGCAGAGTTCATGCTGTTGTTGAGGTACTATAAAAACTACCTCAGAAAACTACTTTTACAGTTGTGTTAACCACTAAGATCTGAGAGCGAAAGATCGAGGGGGAAAGTAACAGTCTCACACCACGGGCTCGATATAACACACTTAGGAGCCCACAGCCATGAATAGACTAACACACAGAGGAGCCTTCACCCCTGCAGCAGCCAGAGAGAGCCTCTCCGAGGCAAGCTGGTGCGCTCTGACACCTCTCCACCTCGCCCCCCTCACCATATACCCCGTGTCGGTGTGAGAGACCACCTCCAGGGAGGTGAGCGCAGCGTGCGGGACAAAGCATGTGTAGACTGCGGCCATGTTTTCCTGCAAAAAAAATGAAGAAGAGGAATGGAAAGGGGGGGAAATGATATGCATAATTTACGCTTTACTCCTTTTTAAGACGCAGCTCCTTTTTTAAAAAGACTCCAATATAACACCGCTTAGGGCAATTGAAATACACGTATTGCATTTTTTAATACCATACTTACAATTTCTCAAACAGCCTAAACCAGTTTATACTTCCTTTATAGATTTTTAAATGACTTACAATATAATTAATTGGCCGCATCAACTAACACAACATTCTCCCACTCTGTTTACCAGGGAGACTGGTTATAGGATGTGAGCTCATCTGACTAACGCAATTTGAGAGGAGACTTTATTGTCGTCTCCGATCTTTGCTTTTTCCAGTATGAGGTTGGTCCTGAAGGTGAGGGGAGCTGAGATGCTCCTGTCAGAAAAAAAAGCGCTAATGGCAAGTGGAGCTGGATTGTCCAGGTTTTACTGGGAGTGTCTCCCAGTTAAAGAGGAATAGACACTCCTGTGTGGTATTAGGAAAACCTGTTTTTGTGGTGTTGTTGTTTGATATGATTAGCATTACAATAGCTCTTAAACTTTTTCAATCCTCAACCTCAGTTATATTTTTATTGGGTTTTCATGCAATAGGTCCACATAAATTCAAGCAAAGTAACTTCAAACTTGTTTCACAAATACAAATCAGAAAACTGTCCTGCAGTTCAGAAGTCATATATCTAGTGAGTTTAATTTTAGTTTAGTTAAAGTTTAATTTTAGTTCAGTTGTTCTGTGAAGGCTTCAGAGGTTTGTCAGAGAAGCAAACAGATCAAAGTTGAGCTTTTTGTTTTACAAACATGACAGAAAATATACACTGTGCATCACCTTGAACATTTCCTCACAGTGAAACACGGTGGTGGCAGCATTATACTGTGAAAATCCCTTTCTTCAGCAGGGACAAGGAAGCTGGTTATATTTGTCTGGAAGATGGTGACTTGAGATTACGGCAGGCATTTGGCTTTCAGTTGGATATCGACATGTCTTGGTTTTCACAGATGTCCTTCATTTAATCTTGATTAGCTTGAGCTATTAGCAAAGAAGAATGGGAAAACACATCTTTGTGCAGGTGTACAAAGCTTAAAGAAGCATTCCCCAAAAGACACATGTCTATTATTTCCCTCCACTTCATAATAATGCTCTACTTTGTTTAGACCTATCACATAAAATCTCAGTAAAATACATTGAAGTTTCTGGTTGTAATATCACAAAGTTTGAAAATGTTAGGGCAATAAGTACTATATTATTTGTATGCAGAGCATTAATGTATGTGCGTAAAAATATAATTACTTACTAAATATAGCATCTAAGCAGCCCACTGCGACTGCGATTTTGCACACATTCATATTGCAGTGACAATTATGATACAATATGCTGTGCAGCTCAAGTAGTGGCAGTTGCATACACACATATACAGAATAGGTTCATTAAAAAACCTAATCAGAACAGATGCAGGGCCTGGCTCAATGAGTCTATGCAGATAAGGATGTAAAGAGCAGATGGAGCTGTTGTTCTTTTTGTTGTTCGGGTAAATTTTTCTAAACATCTCGCTCATTATGTACTGCAGGTATGAGAATGTTTGCTAAATATTTCTCGTCTTACTTGCAAGACAAAGAGCCTCTGATCTGATTTCAAGTCCAGGCATTAACCCTGAGGAAACGTGCTCACCACCCCACCCTGCCTGCAGCGTGAAAGTGTGAGGAGGGTGTGGATCAGAAAACCTGTTAATACAGGAGTGTAAACATTTTTGATGGGAGTTTTGAGAGGAAAAAGAAAGATGTGTGGAAAAAAAGCTTAGATCATCTTTTTATTCTGATTTCATGAATGCATTCTTTGAGCTTATTTAAAAGGTTACAAAATTGGAATAAAATTTTAATATTGAGTAAATTTCACCCTGCCTTTTGTTCTTCTGCATCCAAATGTGGGAGAGTGCGAACAAACAACTCCACCTTGGCACGTGATTCTCCATGAAGTCATGACTGGAATTTTGTGAATAATGCGAACCACCTGCGTTGCTGTGTAGACCCAGCGCAGGGAAGCAAAAAGAAAGGAGGGAAAACATTTAACCTAAGAGTCGCAGAGGTGTACAAAGACGCGTCCCAGCTCTGGAACCTCGGCTGCTGCTCCATACATCACCGTGATGAAGCGCTCAGATCACACCAGAGCCAATCCGTCCTTCATCAAAGTGACAGCAAAGGCAGAAGTGGATAAGGGGCCTGTTCCACCCTCCCACTGCCGAGGCAGGGTACGCAACATGCTGCAACACCCTCTCACATGTCACCCTGCCACTCCATCAATCCTGAGTCGGCTGAGTAGGGAGAGCAAAGCCCGTCAGAGCAGACAAGGCCACACAAACACCTCCGCAGCGCTCCTCGGTGGCCTGAGTGGCAGAGACAAACTGTAATACTGCTCCAGTTTTTAGCTCCCTTTCTGTGGCACGTTGGGTCCAACGCAATGTGAGGCTGAGCAGGAAGCTGATTGCTCCGACAGGTGGAGATGTTAAAAACCAGATTCCTCTGACTCCTCCGACCCTTAAACAGGCCAGCCTTCATATTAATATTTACATTTCTGAGTTTATACACTTACACACACACACACACTAAAGATTTTAACACTAGAGAAAAACAACATGAGTAAATATAAAAAACAGTAATTAATGGAAAATATTAAACTAACCTTGCCCTACGTGAAAAAAAATTTTCTCCCCTAAACCTTAAACTAATTGTGCCTAAATTGAAGGCAACAACTACAATCAAGCAATGGTGATAACTGGGAATGAATTACGGCCCACTCAGCCACATCAGAGGGTTTTGGACTGTTTAAGGTCACGTCTCAGCCTCTCAAAAGGTTTTATGATTCAGCCTGTTCAGTACCGTTGTGTAGGTTTTTTTAATGAGCCATTTGGCTGCAGTCTCACTGTTACTCTTTCTATTGCAAAATTTGCAATTTTACCAGGTATGGCAAGTTATTAAGAATCAAAAGCATCAAAACAGCTCCAAACCATTACATTACTACTACCATGTATGACTTTTATTGTTATCTTCATTTTTTGAATGGCTGTATTAATTTTACATTTGAAGTAAAGCAACACTTACCTGTCAAAAAGTTTGACTATTGCCATTGTCATACCACAGAATATGTTCCTAGAAGTCACAGGAAGTCTTTTAGCAAATGTGAGATAGATCTTTGTGATTGTTTTGCTCACAACTTGAAACTCCCATGGATGCCATTTTTATGCCACGTCATGTAAAATTCTATGGATTTATAAATGTAGCCATCAGCAGTGAAGGAGGTACTTAAATGTTTTATTTGACAGAAAAATACAATTCAATTTTTACATATTTTTTGGAAAAGTCAAATAAAATTATTTTTGTTCTTAATAGAAACGAAACACTGAACATTACAGAATCATATTGCTTAGTTACTGTTGATATATTGTTGCAGAGAAAGAAGCTTTTATGGTTTAGAGTAGTTTTAAATTCAGATCTAAAGCGAATAAAATGTAAAGCAGCTACACAGTCCTATGCAGTGGGATATGGAGTTAATTTTTCATTTACACTGACCTAGTGCTACAAAGAACAACACTGGTGACAGTTGAAGTTTTAGGAAAGGGATGGAAGCAATCAATTTCTCAGGTTTGGTTTGTTAGTTTAGTCAGAACTTGCATAAGTCCTCTCGCAATTCGGATTTCCAAAAACATGGTGATTGTGGACATCTTAAAACGTCCATTTGCTATGATAAACCCAGCTCATTTGCTCCAAGCTCTGTCTGAAAATACTCCACAGTCAAAGTGCTTTTGTCACTGGTGAGTCGTAAAAAAAAAAAAAAAAAAGCTGGCACACAGCTTAGAGAATTACAAAGAGCTGGAGCTTCACCGCTGCTTGATGCCAGATGCTTAGGCTGCAGTTAACGTTCCTTGTCGAGTTTGTGCATTGTTAAACAAAAGCGCTGCCCCCTCCTGAGTGCAACACTCATCAAAAGCTTCATCAAAAGCTTCATCCTGCGCGTGTCACACGTGTCAATCAGCTCTGAATCCTGGGCCACAAGGAGCGCCTGCTCCTCAGAGGTGTTCAGAGTTTGTCTGTTTGCGCCATCAGCCATTAATATTGCATCTTGTTCCCGTTTTCGTGTCCTAAGACTCGTCCGCTTTGATTCCCGCTTCACCCTCTTTGCTAAATTCCTTGGAGGGGCCAATGTTATCCCCTCTCTTCACAACAGTGGCTGAGTGGCAGCTCATTCACGTGGTTAAATATGGAATGGTTTGCATTTGTTTGGAGGAGCCGTGTTCCCAGATCACCTGGGACGGAGAAGGAGACGCTTTTAATCAGTTTCAGTCTTACTAGCAGGAAAAGAATCAGACAGAAGTAATGAAGTCTAATAAAGAGCTAATTTAGGTCTTATTATATCCTCTGCAGTTCGATCCTGATTTCCTGCACTTAGTACAATATTTTCCATATTGTGCATTGCTTTATAAAAGTGTTCACATTTTGTCACATTACATATAATTATGAATGCGTGTATTGTGATTTTATATGACATTCAAAAAGAAAGTAGCTGAAAGGAAATAAAAACTAATAAAAATCTTAAAAGGTTTGTGTCCTATAGTGACAATGAGGTACATAGAGCAGCCTGGTGTCAAAACTGTATAGATCCTCTATTAACTAAAAGTACATCTTATCCTCTGGATGATGACGCAAACTCAGACAATTCCAGACTTCAACTGGACCATTACTAAAGATGTATATGCTTTAAACTAAACTATGGTTGTCCAGTTAGAAAGGCCAGCTTCCCTGTCACTCTTGAGGAATTCAATCCCACATCATGATGGTGCCACCACCGTGTTTCACCATGTAATTCCATAATGGTGTTATTTTTGGATAATCCGCAGCGCTAGTTTCACACCTGAAGTGCTATTTTTCATGCAGATCAAAAAGATTTGTTTTTGTCTCATTTGACCACATTTGGAAGGTGAATGTTTTTTTTAGAACAAATGTGTTTTTAGAACAAACTTAGAATCTAGAAAAAATTCTTCCAGAACAGGAGCATTTAGTTTTTATAATTACTTAGAAACTGTGGAGTACTCATTACTTTTACAAATTTAGAGGACACTTAGAAAGTCCAGAGAATACTTATACTTCTCTAGCATCCCAGAAGTCCAGAGGATACTTACTTACTTGCACTTATTTAGCAACCCAGAACAGGGATTAGAATTAGAAATCCAGAAAAACTACCTTAGCAATTACTTTTTAGACTCATATTCTTCCAAACCTGAAAAGGAATTAGACCAGAAGTTACTTTCTTATACTTATCTACCAACCCTGAATAGGAGTATCTAGTTTATTTACTTTGGATCAACATTATTGGCTTTTTCTTCTTTTGCTCTTTCCTTTGGTTTGTTATTTTGTTTGCATTTCCTTTTAAATCCTGTAAAGCACTTTGTATTGCCTTGTTGCTGAAAATGTGTTATATAAATAAAATTATCTTACCTTACTTTATCTTGTTTTCAACGGTGCTTTATGACCAAACCCTGCTTTGATCTTAACACCTGACCTCAGTCTGTATTTTAGTCCTCAGATTAAATCATACACAGATGGATTCTATTTATTATCTAGGTGACTTATTGAAAAAAAAAAAAAAAACAGTGGTGCAGAATCTTGTTTAAGGTTAACAGAGTAAAAGGAGCTGCAGACAAATGCAGGTCTGTAGCATCATTTCATTTTAAAATACACTGAAATTTGTTGTTGTAAGAAATATGAAAAAGTTGAACAATTTGCAAGGAACTGTAAGCAGTTTTTGTTGCAGCCTATTAGGAAATTCACATTGGTGGACCAACTAGAAAACAAAATTTAGAAAAACTGCTAATGAACATTATTTTCATATCATGGAAAAAGTTGTCCTCAGACTGAGTCTTTATCCAATCAGGTTGCTTGTGCAGAACTTACAGTTTGACTTCTTTGTTATGGTTTTGCTCAAGTGAGCTAGGAAAGTAAGCAGGGAAATCTGCATAAGTATAACATAAGCTGGGATGTGGAGGCCTGCGGTCACGAGAACGTAGTGCAGAACAGAGCAACCAGACATGTTTGTGCTTTTTAACGCGGCACATTCCTTTCTCTTGTCAGCAGGGATTGATTTCAGGACATTGTCCTGTGGACATTAGAAGCCTCAGCTTGGATGCAGCCTAATTATTCTGTGTATTGTTTATCCCCCTATGGCACTAATTCACTGTGACAAAACTGAACGTGAACTTTTTTTATGGCATCTTATAGTCATTACAGTATCCTTGAATCAGTTACAACCATCTATAATAATATCCTTAAGTCTTTTGTGCTGCGGTGCGTTAATCATAAAAGTGTTTTCAGACTATCTTTATTGATCAGGCCCTTCTCCTCTGTGACCAAATTGCGCTGCTGAACACGACGGAGTCCCACATGTGTTAAGAGATGATTGGGAGAAAATGCAATGTGATGCAATGATCAAAGAAGGCTATGTAATATCATTTCCATAATCGTTAGGCTCCTCCGTCGCCTGTCATGGATTCTGGAGTGTTTGATGCTTGGGCAGGTCTCTTAATTAGCCACCCTCACCATCAGCTGTCTGCCGCCCCTTCTGTCTCACAAATTACTGAGTTTGTCACCGTCGGATGGCCAGAGGATGAAAGTGGGGGAGGGGGCAGACTCTTCAGAGTGGTCCGTTAAACTTACAAGCAGCACATCGATCTGCATTTTGGTTTTAATAAAGACATGCATGGGCGAATGGGGGGCTTGTGGTTTGCTCAACAAGTTTCTGTAAGTGTTTATAGAAACACTTTATGTGTGATTTCTACGCAAGGCTGTAGGCCTTCGACTTGGAGGTCCAAAAAGCTCACTTTAGCCAGGGAAGGGGCTCACGCTTCTGTAATTACAGAGGTCTTCCTTCACTGTGAGTCTACGTGTCAGCGTGTGCAAGCTTTAAGAGAAAAACTTTCTGTTTGGATGAACCTCTCTGCCTCTGTGTCTGGCAGAACGGGTTTGCCCTTGGCGAGACCTTTCATTTTCATGCACTGCACACTCTGTTAAAAGGAAGGGGGAATAAGTAAATACACACTACTTCTCTCGCTGGGATTTAGATATATACTCTCTCCAAAAAATAAAAAAAAATAAGCTGCATCCCACACGAATTACAGCAGACGAGGAGAGAAAAGTGATGCAGGAGTTCACGTGTCTGAGTGTATCTCTATTTGGTGGTGTGTGTGTGTGTGTGTATCAGGGTCCAGACTGGAGGGCTAACATGCATCCCCATCTCCTGCTCGCTCCCTGCAGCTCCAGCACTTTGTCCTCGCACCGATCAGCCACATCTCCTTCCTCATCCTCATTCGCCGCACGTCGTTTCCTTTCCCTCTCTCGCTCACGGACCTCACGCCTTCCTTCACTTCTTCCCTCACCCCAGCCTCATTACTCAAATTAGGAGCTCCAGTAATCACCACGCTGAGCTCCAGTCAGGCCCCTTAACACACTCAGGCTCTCCACATCCCTTTGAGCTCCTCCTGCCCTCAGCTCAGTGGCCGATCCGGCACGAGTCGCATAAATATTGCAGAGGTGGTGTGATGTTGGGAATGCCCTCTGGTTTTTATCACTTTCTGTGATTGGATTGAGAAGAGGTTTAATGGCATGTGCTGCATGTTGGAACTGATGACTATCTGAAGAAGTTCAACACTCCTCTCACGTCTTTTTTCTAAATATTAATTTATCTCCTATAACTGATTGGTTGCTCTTTTAGAGTCTATACAGTACATGGCTATGATCTGGGGAAGAAATCAGAGAAAAAGCAGCAACATTTATATAGAATATGTGGCATTATTTGCTTAATTTACTCCCCTGATCACTGTATGTGTTATGTAACTGAAAGAGTTTCAGCGTGGGGCAGAAATTAAGCTGCAGAGGAGGTTTTTGTGTTTTAAACTTTAGTTAAGTTTCCAGAATGACCCTTGAGCTCAAATATTAACCAGCCTATACTTCTGAATCACAACAAATAATGTTGCTTATAGGGCTTTACAGAAGGGCAGCAAAGGTAAACCTCAACACAGGCACCCAGGGTTTGATTCATGACCTTTTGACCTTGTGCTGCATGCCCATTTCACATCTGACTGCTGTCAATAAAAGTCACTAGCTCCACAACATTACTTACAAAAAGAAAAAAGCTTTAAAGAAACCAAGGAATTGTTAGGGATGCCTGCAAAAAGCACTTGAAGTTCTGCCATCGCAAACACATAAAGGGGTTTTTGTTAAACTCCACTGGGACTTTAACTGAAGTCAAGTGCTTTGATTTGATTGGACCAAAAATTTGCTGTTCGTCAACAAACCCACCTATCATTGGGTGTATTTTCAGTGTGAGGTTTTGCTGGTGCAATAAAATCTGAATTTATTTTCAGGTTTTTTTACCAGGGGGTGTCAATAAATTTTCTTCCACCTGTTTAGTCCCATATCAACACCTCTAAGTAAAATTAATTAGCATGTGATATTATCAGCGTGAAAAGCGTGATTTTAATTAATTTCTGTTTTTATAACAGGTCTGGTGTCAAACTATTTATTTAAACAATAATTTTATGTTTTCTCTAATGCTGATCTGATATAATTAATGCTCTAAAGAAGTTTGTTTTATTTCACTTTGCAAAAATTAAGCAAACAACACCCAAAGCTTCAAAATTAATACATTTTCTACAAAAAGTTGCTTACTGTGAGTTTATTCTCAACACAAACATCAGTATTTTAAAGTTATGAGTAATACATTTTTGTATTTAACACCTGATCATCTTTTGACTTGTGTGCAGGTTCTGGAGCGTCTTTTCCAGAAGGGCTTCAGCGTGGCGGCATCATGCGGAGGCGGAGTGGACTCGTCCCAGTTCAGCGAGTACGTGTTGTGTCGTGAGGACCGGAGGACCCTCTCAATCAACACTCCTATCAGGATAAAACAGGAACCCCTGGACTAGAGACTTTTTTTTTTTTGGAGGTGGAGAAGGACTGGCAACAAACCCTCTCCTCCTCCTCGTCCTCCATCTTTTCACACCGCCCCATCTCACCTCCACCTCCCCGCTCTCTGCCCCAGATGGACCACAGCCTCCCCTCCAATAACATAACTAAGTATTAGCAGAGGCTTTTAACCTCCCTGACTCTGCTGAACTCCATGGGGAATGTAGGACCAAACAGAGGAGAAAAGCATCAGCGACAAAAAGTTTTTCATTCTGTTTGAAAAATACCCAAAGAATCTGTTGGACCGTCGGGTGCTTTGGCATCTCACAGCTCTCTGTTTTTAGCGCTGATTTACCGACTGATTTTCCCACAGCTACTTTAAGAAAACAATGTACAGCAATCTGCACCACCTCTATCATCCAGTCCTGTTTCTGTGGAACCAGCATCCGCTCTGACTGGTCACACAAGGGGCCCGCTGTGGCCCAGGGAAGCTTTAGCAGGCAGGATGTTTTTAAGGATGACAAGATAAGGACATCATATAATTTTGTGAGGCCCCAAACCCTCGTGACCCTGTCAAACCTCAGCGGACTCAGCATTGTTTGCTAAAATGTTTCTGTTTTCCTCGTCCGCTTTGCTGTTTTTATCATCACATGGTGTAAACAATTATTATTAATAGGATTATTTTTAATGTCTCTTTCCCCCCCAACCCTTTTTCTCCAAAATGAAGGATGTACGAACATTGTATTCATTAGGCTTCGAGAGCTTGCGAGGGAGCGTTTCTTGGCAATGGCTGCAGCAACTCAGATGTCTGCAGGCTATGTGGCAAAAGCAATCTGACTGGCAATGAAATCGGAGCCAGAAAAAGTCTCATTGTTCGAGCAGAAATGGAAGAAAACCTCGACGTTTCCACATTGTTTATAGTCAAATGGGTTGTGCACATAAAAAAAGAAGGCTGCTCTAAAATGTCTGCTTATTTGCTATAAAATAGAGAGCACCATGAAAACATCTTTACTCCCTTTTTTTGTAAAAATTTACTGCTTCAGATAATTAAAGAACTTTTAATATCAGACAAAAATACCATGAGTAAATGCAAAATACAGTTTTTAAATGATGATTTCTTTTATTAGGAGAGAAAAGCAACCTAAAACAACCATTTTTAAGAACAAATGAGAAACAAAGTTATTCACATCTGTCACTCTGGGAAGGGTTACAAAGCCATTTGAAAGGTTTCTATGACTCAAGCAAACCATGAAATTCATCCTGAGAAATCAAGTTCAATGGGAGAAATCCCAGGTGGAGAATTGAAGGGAGATGAGAATCAAGTGGCGTTACGTAGGAATGCTAGGAAAGATTCAAATCAACATCCAAATGATTGCAGGCCTCACTTGAATCAGTCAAAACGAGAATTCATGACTCAACGATAATAAAGAGCCTGGCTAAAAAAGAAACAAAAGCTGTTGGGATAATTATCTACTCACTCAAAACAAGGTTGTTTTTGATCATTTTATTTCCATCAATTATTATCATAATAATTTTAAAAACAGATTTTTGCATTTAGCATTGTTATGTTTGTCTAATGTAAAAATTACTTTTCTGATCTGAAGTATTTAAGTATGAGCAAAAAAATTAAAAAGAGAAGAAATCTGGAGGAATGTCTGATCAAACTGTCTCCTGTTTAGCACAAGTTTTAGAGCTGACATTTAGTGTGTCTCGGAATCAGCAGGAGATGTACTTTAAATGCTTAATGTTTGTTTGCACTTGACGAAGTTTACCACAGACCTGCCCGGTCCCACTCCTTCCGAGAAATCATTACAGCCCAGCAAACAACGCCAAGTCAAGCTGTTTTACGTTTAGGTGTACGTTGGGATTAAAATACTGAAAAACATGGAGGAAAATTAGGCATCCAACAGAACAAACTGTGCCAGTTTTGTTGATTGTATAAACATCAAGATGTTCTTTGAGCCGCGCTGCATTATTTAAAACCGTATGAAGGATGCAAACATTTGATCCTCCAAGTCCTGACAGTTCTGTTTGAATATTGTCACTTCTGAGTCCAGATTACTTCAGAGGTTGTTCACACATTACATATGGCAGAACCTAAAGTTGAACTGCTCTCCCAACATCAATCTGTTGTTCACAAAGAGGCGAGTGGGCGGCATTTTAGTCGCTCCTTCTCTTCTTCTCTTGCTCTTACACTCAGCATGTCTTCGATCAAAGACACAAGCAAGAAAGTTTTCACTCTTTTTATTTGTGCATAACTTAACTATGCTGTTTCTTCCATTCCAAAAGCCGGAGTTGAAACAAAAGAAAAGCAGCTTAACTCTGATCTTTGTTGGTGCTGGCAGTTACTTGATTTAAACTGGGTTTGTTTCTTTAGTTTTTCATTAAACTTGGGTTCTGCAGTCTGAACAGGAGCAGAGAGTGGATGAAGTTTCTCACAAAGCAACCCGTCTTTGTTCTGATTTTCTCCTTTTGGATCCAGTTGCCTCAAAGGGAATGGTCAACCATGCTGTTTTTTTATGTGAAGAGGCATGTCAGGCTCTCTCGCGGAGCTCCCCCGGCCCCTTCCTGCCTCCCCCTTTACGCCCTCCTACGCCGGACCACACCGCAACAAACCAAACAAACTGATGAGTCAAAACACAAGCAGGCTCACAACATGCAAGGCAACTCGACTCTGCAGCTGACCTCAACTTACTTTGGTTGTTTTTACCGCTGAAGGTAAAACCAATTTGTGATTCAGTAATGTAAGACTTAAGGCATCTCGTATTATCTTTTAGGAGCTGAAATTTGTGATTTTGAAAAAGAAAGATGCTCCCTTTTAGACATCTCAACGCATTTGGAACAACTGGAAATTTTGAGAACATCTTCCCTGTTGTCGGCCCTTTTCAGATGAGGCACTCGTCAGTATTCACGTGGCTTTCACCGCTCCTCCAAGGCGGCTCAGTTTGTACAGTTACTGTGTATTGAATTATCAGGACTCGTAGGCCTTATGGGACCTTCATGTTTTTGAGAGATCTCAAAGCAACTTAACAATAAAGAGTTAAAAGAAAAGTCAGAACATTACATTGTGTACATATGGATAAAAAAAAAACATTTCAAAGCATATAATAAGGTGCAAATGTATATTATTTAAAGTGTTTAAAACAATTAGACTGTGGTATTAAAAGGCATGTGTTCATTTACAGTGTCTCCATTTGACTTTTCTTGCATATTTGCGATAATAAAAGGATGTACTGTATAAATTAACTTTGTCTCATTCACTCTTTTAGAAAGGTTGATGGTTTTATAACAGCTTCCAACATCTAGTACTGTTTACGACAAAAGTATTTACATTTTGAACTTTGTAAAGTCACAACCACAAACGCCAATGTATATTTTGCATGGAAGACAAACTAGATGAAATTTGATAGATATTTGTAGAACCACATTCTGTTGCAATTATGGCTATAAAACTTTCAAGCTCTTTACTAGCTTACAAAAAAATAATTCTTCATTCTTCTTTTCAGAACAACTCAAGTTCAGTCATATTGGATGGTATCTGACCTCCAGTTTTCACAAATTTGACAGATATTCAAGCCTGAGCTTTGACTAGGTCAATGTAATATGCCTTTACCACGTATCTTTACTTCTAAAGACTTTAAGCACAATCTTCATTGTACTTTTTAAAGCTCAACTCTAATATATTTAGACTGAGATCAAACATCTCACCAAGATGGAGAGAAAATGTTAGAAGTGTTTTGAAGCATGTTCCAGTTGTGCAATATTTTTTGAGTTGTTTTTATGTAAAAAAAAAAAAAAAAAAAAAGGAGGGGTTGGGGGGACAGGCAAGTTGGGATTTGCAAAGATACTGGGAACTTGTAGTTTTACAACCCAGAAAGTAATAAATAAATGTAATGAATCCATCTGCAAGTAGGTTTAGGAGAAAAATCTGCTTCAATTCAGTTTTTTTTTTTTTTTTTTTCAACAAAACAACATGAAACAACAGAATGACTGTACAGAAAAGAGCTGCGAATAATCTGGAAAACTCAAATAAATGAATTAAAGTAAATAAAGTAAAAGAAAAACGACCCAGGAGAATTTATACATACCCCACATTTCCCTCACCTTCCTGTTTTTAATGTGAAGAAGCATTTAGACAAAGTCAAGATCGCTCAGTTTAGTAAACAGCTTATTTATTCCTTTACAAAATAAGTACGAATACGAAAGTTTTGTTTTTCTCACACAAACAGGAAATTTTCCAGATATGTACAAGAGTTTACCAAAAATAACGTGGTTCTAATAAACATACAATTTTGTAAACAATATTTACAAATCATCCTTGCAATGTAATGCTATTTCCAAGAGCTGTTTACATCAGAATTATTGTCTTCTTATTTTGGCTAAAAAGCTGTAGTAGTAGTAGTAGTAGTAGTTGTTGTAGTAGTAGAAATGTCCTCTTGTGAAGCCATCGGAAACAATATAAATCATTGAATAAAAATGTAACCGAACCAACCACAAATTGGTAGTGCTGTGCTTGTTTCTAAAATGTTTTGGACTTCAAATGCATGAGTTAAACATAAAAGCCAATCCTCCCAAATAAAAAAAAACAACAACATCTAGCAATAGTGCTTACTATTTGCTATAATACAGCGACAACTTTGAGTTGTCGGGTAAAATAGATTTTAAAAAGTGCTGCTTAAATTTATGATGCACAACAATTGCTTCAAATATCCCCCTTGCCCACATAGTTAAATAAATTTTCAATCTGGCAAGAAAAGCTGCATAGAGGCCAAGAAATCTAGTTAAATATATATAAAAAAAACATATTGGACAATATTACATAATACAATAATGGATTGTTTAAGGATAAAAAATAAAAAAGGCAAATATTTAACATGGTATGTAAAACATTTTTTGTCACAGAGATCAGTCCAATGAAAACGAAAAACTAATC
This sequence comes from Brachyrhaphis terrabensis, assembly GCA_903067065.1. Classification (NCBI taxonomy): domain Eukaryota; kingdom Metazoa; phylum Chordata; class Actinopteri; order Cyprinodontiformes; family Poeciliidae; genus Brachyrhaphis; species Brachyrhaphis terrabensis. The sequence continues at coordinate 41,765 of CAEGAG010101087.1, forward strand.
TGGAATCATAAAACTGCTTCCTTCTATTTGTTCCACTTTACTTTAACTTTACAGCTGTTACTCATTTGGGTGGAAAATACAGAAAATACAAGTGCTGCACACCATAACAAATATCCTGCCTTTACCATTCAGTCACTGTGAAAGCTCAGGTAAAAGGGACAGAACAGTTAAATATGTTTTTTAAACATTAGATGATGTACATACGATAAGTTGGGAGACATGATAGAGGAATGTCTGCTTGCCTTCTGCTTACTTCACATTATAAGACGATACTGACCCAGTCAGCAAGGTTGATTAAAGACTTAAAGATTTGTTAAGTGGTCGTTGCAGATAACTGCAGGAGGATGAGGAACTGGGGGGATTTGTCATGTAACGATACTCTGAAAGCACGTTCTTTTACAAAACATCAGCTTTTATAATATTCACACAGAAATTACTTCCTTTTCTTACAAAGCTTGTGATAAAAATATACATGCTGTAAAATAATTCAAAAAGAACTATTTACATATACAGCAAGGAAATGTAACAGAATGATGTTACGGGTGCATCTTAGTGGCTTTGAAAAGTGTTTTTCATTTAATTCAGATCACGTATTAATATCAATTCATTATACACAGGAATGTATTTCAAATATATATGTTAATTTTGATGATTATGGCTTACAGCTAATAAAAACTATTTAAAAGTCAGAAAATTAAAATATTACATTATTATTATTATTATTATTAATGGACAAATAAAATAGCAATTCCTAATTCAGAAATGTTACGCTAAGCTACAAGAAGTTCTTGCTACATCCCAGAGTGCTTCATCCAACTATATCAATGGAAGGTTTAGTGGAAGGAAACACTGCAGAAGATTTAAAAAAAAGTGCACAAGAAACTGGTGTAGCTTTAAGTGGGTTGTGAAACAAATCCACACTGTCAAAAAAATTAAATGGTTTAACAACCATGTTATTGCTGGCCAGCAATTTTGCAAAACGTAAATGCCTTAGGGTATCTGCAACCTCAATAATCCATAGAACTATCCTTGCCCTGAATTCAGCATAATAAAACTAATTTAACCTACAAATATAACAAGACCTTTTGAAAATGTAATTACGATTTTTTTTAGAAATTAATACTATAGTGAATTTTTTGACATTTTTACAGAGCCACCAATTTATTTTTAGTTTTTTTAAAAGAGAAAAACATAAAACTTTTGCAAAAGAGGATGGACACTATTTCTCTTATCAGATGTTGACATTTGTAGAAAATTATGCAAATAAATCACAGAATTTTGAATCTACTGGCCACAAAAATAGACTAAAATAGCAATTTTGGTGCTTCTCTCCCATTCAGCTCCTCCAGACTAGTGGCAGCAGCAATTAGCAAACACCAGATGGAACTGCATGTTTTCTAAGTTTATCACGCAAACTACTTCCCAATTCAATGCTACTATGAACGCTTATAAACAGCATAATGGAGAAGCATTGCTGTGCTGAAGGGGAAGCATCGAAAAGGGTAGGAGCTTTGTAAAGAGACAGATACAAATTTAAACGTGTCAGACACGTCTCGGATGCAAAGTTAAATTCCTCTTAAGTTATTTTTAACATAAACAGCATTTTCATAACTACTGAAGGTAATATAGTTACTTGATTGTGCTATAAAATGGAAAAATGTATCCAGAGAGCATATGAAACAGTCCCTTTAAACTACTTTTTTGTTGATATTACTCAACATTTGAATTATCTGTAAGCCATAATCGTCTAAATTAACAGAAAGAAATGCTTCAGATGTATCACATTGTGTAAACTGAATCTATCGAATCTTTCAGAAGTAAACTAACAGTTCAAACACATTTTAATTTATTAAGATGCATCAGTATTTGGAATCTGTTCTCTGGAGCAAAAGTCCATAAAGTCTCAATGTTTGAGCTCAGTTAGACTACATTCATTGAACTGCGTCAACAAATAGCTCACACAAAATACTAGAGTCTGCATTGAGGTGTGAAAGTAACCATCTGAGTCTGTAATTCCTACTTATATGGTTCTGAAGGTTCTGATACCAGTGTGAACTAATAAGAAGCAACCGAGAACACATGGAATAGGTTTGGACATCCTTCGTCTAACAAATCCAACACAAACTACATGACATGGCCTTTAAATTGAAGGATCTAACTACACACTGTGAAGCTAAACGGAGAGCACAAGGAACAACAACATTTAGCTTTTTCACTAACCCTCTGTGTATTAAAAGCTACGTCGAACATCACTACAGTACATATAGAGACACAGAGCAGAAATATTAGACCTGATCTGAAGGCACGTGGCTGGGAAGGAGGAGGTGGAGAAGGTGGAGGTTGAGGTGGGTGCTGAGCAGAGCAGAGGCTACTTGAGCAGTGCACGGTAAAGGAGGAGGGAGTGGGCAGTCTCTCTCTCTTGCTCCATGTAGAAAATCAAGTCCCTGAGGTTGACGCGGGTGATACGCTGTCGAGTATACTGGCGAGATGAGGTGGACGGGGCGGAGGAGCACGCTGGGGAGCCGGCCATGCTGCTGGAGACCTGGAGACAAGACGTTCTCCGGTGAGGAGGAGGAGGATGTACGGCACCTTGCATAACAATTCATGCCATTTGACCTTTTTCTCATTTTCCCACATTACAACCACAAAGTGAGACATACACAAGGGGGTGAATAGTTGTAAGGCGGAGGGAGGTAATAGTACCAACTCTGAAAAGTGTGATGCATATATGCACCTGCACCTGCCCTTTAATCTGATACCCCAAAATGAAATCCAGTGCAATCAATTACCTTCAGATACACAACAGACAGTTAAAGATAAAGTAGAGGAAAATTGCAAACTGCAGATACATGGACATCTAACTATTGAAAATGTAACTGTTAAATTTTCCTCCAAATCTAAAAACCGCTTTTTAGATCACAAGAGAAAAAAAATAAATAAATAAATGAAGTTACAGTCCAAGACTTTATCTGCTTTTGGAGTAATGGATTCTTCCTTGCTGATTGGCCATTCAGCCCATATTTCACTATTGTGATGAAGACAAAAGTAATCAGAATTACTTTTTTTACGTAACGGTATGGCTATGACTGCATTACACAGCAATCACAGCCCCACAAACAGTTCTTTAGGACACCAGTAACATCAAAAAGTATGATTTTTATCACTAAAATGCACACAGTAAAAAAAATAGTGAAAATAACAATCCCAAGAACAAGGACAGTTTTAGGGGTTTTTTTTAGACAACATTAATTGGAATTTATTGTAAATGAAAAAGTTTTCAAGATAAAAATTTTATCAAAATAAATGACAAACAATACAATAAATGTCCACCCAGAGCCAGGATATTGGTCTATTAGCTTTTGTTCTAGGGTTGATACACACATTTTGCATCAAAACAGAATTATTTACTCATGGAAAAAATTAGAGCTGTGCTACTCATCCCAGTAAATTCTCCACAACATCAGTCTGTGCTGAGTTCAGTGAAACCGCAAAGAATCTAACATTTCTGAAACAAAGCATCTTAAACAGAGGCAAAGAAATATGTTTGGCCATAATCCCCATCCAATAACATGAACTGAAGAAATTGTGTAAAGAATGTGGTCAAAATTTCCATTTAATCAATCAGCATTTTCATCACCTTAGTCTGGTTTTTAAAATTGATTAATTATATTCAGAAGAATTATCTGTACTTCATAGCTTTTGACATAAATCCAAACCACTTTAGAGAAACCAAGTTCTGTGACTACACTTTCCAGTGGTAAATATTTATTTGCTGGAACTCATATGAGTTCTTTAAGAAAACTAAAAACATTACCAGTTGTGATGTTTATCTCGAGGATCTTGAGACTGTTCTGGTGAGATTTTTCTCACCCGAGAACAGGGCAGGGCGTTCAGAGGAATTCATCCTAATTTTCAATGAGGTCTTTGTTACTATGTAGGCGTTAAAGGAAAAACTATTTACATGGTAAAAATAAACCGTATGAGTGCTAGGAATGAAGCAGTAGTTGTGTTTCCAATTGACGATATGACATCATCTTTGTTGAATGGCAAACACATTGACAGTATCAAGAGTTAAGAATGTTGTGACCTCAAAGCAAGTATACACCTCCAATTAGAAAAAAATAATCCCCTCTTGCAGAGCATGAATGAGATCAAAAGACGGCATAATAACATCCAGATATTCAGGTGCACACTGAAACCTTTTCTTCAAACAAAGGCTGAGAAAAATATTTTAAAAATACTGTCAATAACCAGGGAAACCGCAGCCATAGTCAAAAGACCTTTATGATGCCTGGAATACAGAAAGATTTGCAATCCAAACAAACAAAGCTTCCGACAAAGATAAAACACCTCATTTCAGACAGCAAATGTTAACTTATAGGAAAAACTCTGGAAAAACAGAAGGAAGAAAGGAAGACAGGACACAAGGAAGCAAAGAAGGAATGAAGGGAGGATGACACAAGGATACAAGTTTGGAAAAGACAAACTTTTCCAACAACAGGGAAGGAAAGGAAAGCTAAAAGAAAGAAAAGACAAGTTAAGAGAAAAGACATGAGGGAAAAAAAGGACAAAAATACGAAAATTTTAAAAGAAGAAAGGAAGAAAAGACACGAGACCCAAAGAAGAAGAAAGGGGAATAAAAAGGAAGATGAGGCAGAAAGATGTAAAAACGTATGGAAAGGAAAACAAGAAGGAAGGAAGAGAATTAGGAAAACTACATCACAGACAGAAAGGACACAATGAAGGACATCAGAAAAGAAGAATAAATGTAAGAAGAATGGACAAAATGCAAAAAGAAAGAAAGAAGAGCACAAGGAAGAAAGTAAAAATAAACTGAATGATGGAAGCAAGGGCACAACATTTAGACAATGGAATAGGGAACAAAATCTGGAAATACAAATGTATCCAAATCTGAAAAATACTTGATTCAAATTCCAGACGTTTCCGGACCTGATTCTAGCTTGTGAGGACAAAAAACCCACGGGGTTCTCCAAGTGAAGCATTTGTCTTCTTGCTCTGAGTAAAACAAGTTTGAATGTGAAAAGAAGTAGCCATAAAAAAGATGAAAGGCACAACAAGAGCAGGTAAAAAATGTATAAGACGCCTTTATCTTACATGGTTATTCAAATAAATTCAATCTATTGTGTTGTGACAAAAGCGTGCTTTTCATCAGGGTCAGTATCTGCTGAGCCACACACTCCTTTTCTGTGTTACCTTCACAAGCTGTCTGGAAAAACAACCTATACTCACAAGTCAGAAAGACACAAGGAAAAATGTTCAGAACAAAGTTTTTTCTGGTAAAGACATTTCATACTTCACAAGAAACTCAAACGCAGAAATTCTTGAAGGTTCAGCAGAAAAGTGGGACAGACACTACCGCTGCCTGTCAACATTAGCCACACACACACACACACACACTTCACATTTATGACCAATAATGCATGAGAACAGATCTGACCAGACGTTCTGCCTAAATCAGGCTGTAAGACGAGCTAAAACAAGGTCTGCAAGAAAATCATGACATTATGCAATTTCTGCCCTTCGTGTTTATTTACGTCATGAATGTTATTTTTCAATCTTATGTTCACAATTTTTTAAAATAAATTTTATAAAAATTTTTTTAAACTTTATTTTACAGTTTGAGTTTTGAAGAAACCCAGAACAATACAGTGGTCAGTAGTGATTTAATTAGACTTGAAAAAGAAAATAAAGCTATTTTACATAGCTTTTTATCTTTTTATCCATGACTTTCTTGGTTTGTTTTCACTGAAATCAAAAGCTCTGTTGTAGGTCCTTGTATTTGAGCCAGAAAAAATATGAATAATGTAACAATGATAGTTATAGAGAAGGTGAAAAAGGTGAAACAGGTGAAACGATGCATTTACTTTGTGATAAATCCAGCAAGTGCCCACTTGAACCCAAGCGGAGAGAAATAAGACAGACGTTTCAGTCAGGAACACCCTCTCCCAATTACGTTGATTGCAGCACTCTGTAAACACACTGTACACACCAGCTTTAATTGCAAACATACGATGGGTTTGAATTTACAGGAACCAAACCAAAACCCTCCAGCACCCACCCTCTCATATGCTTGGTTGTGCGTACAATATGTATGACGATGCCGTGTCTCAGATTTCCCCTTGGTAAACTCTCTGACCCCTGGATATGACTTGACAAGTGAAGCTAGTCAGGCCACTGTTGCTGCCAACTTACTTTAGCAACATGTATCATCTTCTGCTGCTGGTCGAGGGGCACGTGGGTACAGCCAGCTCATCGTTGCCCCGGGCCACACCAGACCCCTTCACTCTGGGGAGCTACCCAGGCCTAATCAGGTCAATCATGGCTGACCACAAGTGAAAGATGGGCCTGCCTACTGCCATGCCAATTACTGCCACTCAGGAGTCAGGCCGACGACAGGGTCAGGGATTTTTTCCAATCAAAGCCATCCATCCACCTGGACAGATGTGCAGAAGTAGCCACAGGCGGCCAGTCGGTGCTTCCACTGAAGTGGATGAAGGTAGGTAGTGTACTGCAGCTCCCAGAATGCCTAATTTCCCTCAGGGAAAAGGGCAGACTTTGGTGGAGCACAGACAGAAAGGTCAGAGCTTGTCCAGGAATTCTCACAAAACGGCATCGTCACCCTCTCCTTCTGTCTTCATGTGTCCTCCACACCAAAAAACTAAATCAGGGCTTTGAAGAAGTTGGCCTAGTGTATCTATGGAGACCAGCCTTTTCACCGGTACATGTAAGGCATAATGTGGAGGAGGCACAGCGGATGTGCGGGGTAAACATCGAAGCTAAACAAAGCAGATGGCTGAGTGTCAGTTAAAAAGGAAAGTGAGACATCAACAACCACGCTCTCCTTGTCGCTAGCAATTACATACCAACCGTGTTTGAAATTTGGTGGAGAACAAAGCAGGCAGCCTTTGTAAGTTTCGCAATGGATGAAAAGGAAAGACAAAGAGAACCGAATATGCAGGAGAGCTGCATCACTGAGACAGCAGGGCAGAGCAAAAAAGCAATGTCTCAAAATCAACTTGGCCAAGAAAGATCCATGAGGCAAAAAACAGCATCTGTCATTTTATCTGTGATGGCTGCTGCAAGGCAATATGTCATATGACATATCCGTCGTACAGAATGTGCAGGGATACTTCAATACATCTCTTCAGACGTTTGACTTGTTCACATGAGGGGACATGGAGAAAAAACACAGAGGATAGAACCTAAGGAGAGCATAGCTTTTAAAGCCTGTTTGCATTAAGGCCTCATAAATGTTTTTAGTCTTCAGCAATGTTGTGGTGGCATGCATACAAACTGTACCAATTAGACATGGGCTTGTGAGAGACTCAGTACGAAAACTGTTAGTAGAAATACTACATTTCTAATGTACACATGAAGAAATTTAGAGCAAATTTGTTGCTTAATTGTTATTATTTAAAGGAGAAAATAGAAATTCATTTAGTTTCCACGTCTTGACTGGTTGTGTTTGTCACAAACAGAAATATTGATGTAAACTATGTTCTTTCAGCCAGCAAACTGGCTGTGAACAGCAACAGGTGGGGGAGGAGGTAGTTCTATAGTGCTCTATGCTTCATACAGCCAGAAAAACCTTGATCACTCCAGCACTCTCTGTGGCATCCTGTTAACAGAACTTTAAATCGCAGGAAGGGTACAAAGGAAATTTTGTATGGTTTTAAAATAATGAATTTTCACACTATAAATTATTATAATACACCCATACAGGCCTATACCTAATGCAGGTATAAAAAACATATTCTTTACCGTTTTATCCATGTACAAAATAATTAAATAATCCGACTTTCACAAAATCAGAACAGGTAGATTAATAAATGTACAGTGCAGTAAAATCTTCTGGATATTTTGTACAAGATTTAGTAATATCCTAGCAACACTTTAGTGTGGTAATATTGGTATCTTGAAAAAGTTGCAGACAAATAAGAATTTTTAATTTTTCGCTGAAGTTGTAGCCACCTACATTAGACTTGTGACTGGGATCAGATGATTTTAAATTGAACAGTCTTGGCCATTTTTTTCTCTACCAACGAATGCATCCTCCTTAGAAATGAAGCCATTTTTAGTATCTGAGTTTTATATTAAAGGAAGGACTGAAATTGAAGAAGCTATTTTAAAGCAAATTACATTTTCAATCACATATCAACAAATATCAGCATTTAGTGCAAGAGAGCAAGACTGATTAGGTAACAGGAAAGCTGAACAAAGTTCATTTCAACATCTGTTATGAAAGATGCTGGACTTGGAAATGTTGGGAGCGTCAGAGTTAAAGTAAGGGATCTAGTTGCTCAAGAATGCACACACAAAGAAACTCACATTTTTGTAACACTAGCTGAACTAATAGCTTAATTATAAAGTGCTAAAGCTATTTTACAATATCAGTTTTTGCTTTAAAGGAGGAAATGCAAGTTTTACTACAACTGTCATATCTCCTTTGCACCTAATAAAAACAGCCTATATTTTGAATGCCACTCATACGCCTCCATACATTATAGATCCTAAAGAGGAGAATGAATAAGGCATTGCTGTTGGTGACTTAAAGCTTTATAAGCAAATCTATAAACAAAATCCCATTTCATATTATCAGAGGAACACTGACCATCTACATTCAGCCTTGGAAAAGTTTAAATACATACAGACAGTTTATTTGTAATGTTTTCACCCATACTTGGTTTTACTACCTTTACTTATGACTCCTTGTTTCCAGTAGTGAATTGGCAGCAGCTGTGCTTGCATGTGTCTGAATTTTCATTCACTCCCTTATTGTAAGGAAAAAAAGAAAAGGGTTGGTGCGGAAGGGCAGCAGGAGAAGTGGGGCTTCTTGCTGATCTGCGGCTTTGAACCTTGAGTGGCACCTGTGCCTTGATGCTGAAGCCAATATTGGATTTGGCCCAGGTCACACCTCAGGGCAGTGGGTTAATGGCCCACTTTGCCAGGCACACAGAGCCGCTCGGCCCCCATGCGGTCCAACCTGCTGCCTCAGCACTCCCCTCCTCACAGCAGAAGTTACTGATAGAGGCTGCATGGTGAGAAAGTGTGTGCGCTTGCTGTTTGTGCCAGTATCTGACAACACACCAGCCAACATACTGCGTTAACTAAAACTGCGACGTGGGGAGAAACCATTGCTCAGCATTCACATTTGTGGCTAAAGCCAGGCTCCATGTTTATGATGCTATGCTACTTCACTGTTATTACTTTGATGGCGAAAAATCTTCAGGCAAGAAGGATATATATTGTGCAGACACAGATTACTGACAAATAAAAAGTTACAAAGAATTTAATAACGGCAAATAACTCAGTCATTCTTGACTTATCCTGGCTGCAAATGTTGCCTTTAGCTTCCTTCTTTTACAAACCTGTGCGACTGACAAGCTGCATGCGAGTTGTCTGACTGAAAGACAGATTTGCTGACTGACAATTTTATCAGAAGAAGTGGCTGATTGAGTGACTGGCTGGGAGCTTAACTGAGTGACTCATTTACTGACTCCCTGGTTGACTGAGATTGTGCCAAGAAGTAAAGCTTTCCCACATGTTCTCCTGCATGCTGCATTTCAATCGAGGAACGCTGCCTCGTCCCCTTCGCTGTGTTTACAGTGTGTAGCCCAGCCGTGGGAGTGCAGCCCCACTCTCGGCCTAAAAACGCCTCTCCTACGGCCGCCATTAATCAGCAACAGAGACTTTTGCTCTCCTCTCTCCCTCTCCGGCTCTCTTGCCTCTCCCTTTTTCCTCGCTCCTCTACGCCCACAGACATGCTGGATGAGGCCATTTTGAAAGAGTTAACAGATGTCGGCTGATTTGCCTCAGGCCTTCTGACATTGGCCGGGTGATGTATTTGATGTGGAGTTTATTCAGCTCTAATAAACGTATAAAGAATTAGAATAATAATTCACAGATGTACATACCCAGATTATACGCCGGAGCCTCTCTTTGAAGCAGACAAGGCAGACAAGATTTACTGAAACAAGCATTGGATGGAAAGGGCTTTGGTTCAATCTACTGATCACCACTAGAGATGCTCTGATCCAGGATGTTTTGGTTCCATTCCGATAATTTTATATTGATATCTGCTGAAACCAATGCTGTTGATCCAGAGCATTTTTAGACAACAGTGGTCTCTCCAATAAAAGAATGTTTACAATTTCTTGATTGTAAACATTCCTTCAATGTGTCAAAGTCTTCCAACAGGCTGTCCCATTGTGATATTGAATCCACTGTTTTCTGTTATTACTGTGACAATTCAACCAAACTCAACAATCTAAATGTTTGCACAAAACTCATATCATTGTTGTATTTTCTCATTTGAAACAGTAAATTATCTCAGAAAAAGCTGATTCTAAAAAAAAGCTGATAGAATGGGATGACGATATGTATTTTCCAGGCACATAGAGCCATTTTATAGAATAGTCAATTAACTATGTTAGCTCCAGTTGTTATAAAAATGCTGCCTATATCGAACACAGATTAAAAGAAATTTGACTTTGCATGATAGCCAATACCAATACCGAATTGAATCGGGGACACCATTAATTACTACATAGTTACCAGCACTTCTAACACCAAGGCGCTGTCTCAGAACTATGACACAGGTGGCCTTTGTTCCTCACAAACCAAGCTTTTGTGTCAAAGAAATCCTTAAGAAATCAGTGCCGTTTTTTACCTCTTTCTCAAAAATGGAAGCAAGTAAAGTGCATTTGCTACATCTGTTTTTTCTTCTCTCAAACATGCTTTCGCTAATTTGTCTTTTTGTGATGGAAAGAAAAACAAATAAAGGGCACACAGAGGGAAATAAAAGAGGAACAAGAGTGAGGTCTGGCTTTCAGATCATTGCAAAAGGAAAAAAAATGGGGGAATTACTCTCAAAACAAACAACTTCCATTTGCTTCACAACTAAACAACAACAAATCTCAAAAATGGCCAGTTGTAGAGTATCTTAATACCCACATAAACCATAAAAACAGCTACACAGCTCCATGGCAATGCATAGCAACCGTGCAGAATTTCAGTCAAGGAGAAAGAAGGCAAAAAAACACCTTATTACTTCTAACTCCTGCAAGCCATTTTGGTCTCCAAAGGTTTTAGAGCGCCGCAGGCCATGTGTCTGCAGTGTTTCGGGAAATGACTTGCCTTCGCACGAACACTGCTATGTTCTGCAGCACTGCTGCCCCCAGCATCCCCGCTCAATTTCTGTTTAACCCCTTCCTGCCTTCCCTCACACTGACTCACTGCAACAGAGAGCTCACACCCAGCACAATGCTGTCACATTGTTTAGCCTCCACCAAACTAAGGCAAATCAGACCACTTTTTAACACATTAACTGCACTTCTAATTTGGCCGCTTAAGCATGTGATGTCTGTTAACGAAGAAAGGGTTCAGGAGAGACGCAAGGTTACACGGGAAAGGAAAGGATGAAGAAAAAAGAAAGCTCCTGCTTCCTTCCACTTGATCTACTACAACGTGCGACATAGTTTGCACACTTGAGTGTGTATCAACGGTGGATTAAATCTGCAAACTCGTTGACACAACACATAATTAAAACATCTTGCTCGAGGTTAGGAATTTTCTAATTAGTAGTGTACTGACAAAGCTGCAATTCCATCGCCCTGAGTTTCAAAGTCCACAGGTTACTGCCAAGATGAAAGCCGGCCCTGGAGCACAGTTCTGCAGGGCTGCTCATACAATTCCTCAGAAGACAGTCACAGGGTCACCGAGCTAAACAGCATGCTGCACCCGGAACCTTGCTTCCAAACAAAGAAACTTCAAACTTTCCTGCCTGGAAACACAATCTCGCTTTTGTTTCGCCACTCTTTTTCTTTTTAACTGGAGAGAAACAAAAGCCTGTGTAAAAGAAATCCATAGGAGGAAACTAAGACGTTATGTTTAATCTCTTTAATTAAAATATACTGAACAGGGCTAGCTAACCGACTTGTTATAAGTACTACAAAAGACTTTACAGTCACGGCCTATGAATAACTGTTTTTATCTCATGAGTTAGGTTATGTTTTGGGGTTTTAAGTTATCTCCTTATTCTTTCCATGTTGGTGTGTTATGGGTCTGTGTTGGTTCTCTGACTTCCCATTGTACATCCAAGGTGCAAGGAGTTGGGACAACTTTCTGCTTTTCTTTAACTGTTTTTCAACCTTGCTCTCCTACGCTCTAAATTTATTTTTTCTCTGATAGATCCTCTTCAAAGTTTTTAATCTTGGACTGGCTTCACAGCATCTGCAGGATTTCCTGCTGTGCAGGGTTTTATTTTAAAAGCCTGTATTCAGATCTTTCTCACCACTTTAAGATATCAAATAATCAAAACAATTTATGTTACTGTAAAGTTTATATCCAGGTTCCTCTATGGAGCACTTTCGAGATGAAAATGAGACAACAGACCCAACAATCAAGTAGACAAACTGAATGCTGCAAGTACTGAGTGAATTTCTGTATTAAAACATCTGTATTGAAAACCTATCTGCAATTACAACAATACAGAGGCAGAACAATACTTAATACACTGTTCAATACTATTTATTTTTTACATTCATGTATTAGAAAATATTTGCTATTTGCATGAAGACCATAATCCAGTAAACAATCAGAGAAAGGCTTTACTAAATATTTCTTTGTGCTTTCCACAGCAAGGATACGAGGAGCTGAGAAAACGCTCAGTTTGCCTGATAACCTGGTCAATTAACACAGGCCAAGTATCGTTGACTACATAAAGTATCAGAAGTAGAACTTTTGCAACATTAAATATTCAAGGCGTTTCATATATAAAATGAACCCAATTAGAGTTAAAATAGGAGAAGTGTAATGAGTCTCTAGTCAGAATGCTTGTCTTCAGAACTACTCACTAATGAGCCTATGTTGGTTTTCAGCACTTTACTTTCAATGGTGTGGCACTGTCATTTCAGCTGGCTTTTAATTTTTAATTCAAGTTGAATGAGAGGGCGGTGACTGAGTTAATAATCAAGGCAACGGGGTGTTTTGCAGCCGATGGATAGCTGGGAGAAGTTGGCAAATGAGCCTCGTGGTCCACTCTTTGATGTCTTTGCGAAACGCTTGCAAGTAGGAACAACCAGTTAACAAAAAGCCTATCAGTTCAGAGTGGTATTGAGCATAAATGACCACAATGAGCAGAATGCTTCCTGCAAATGACCTAATTAGGGAGAATAGTAGGCTGGCAAAGTGGTATGACACTGAGATTGTGTGTAGTAACACACACTAAACTTGAGAATGAGATAAAGCATCAAAAGACAGGATGGATCCCTCCGCTCTGCAGACATGTGCTCCGTTCTGAGCTGTCACTCTTCACATGAACCCTCCTATGAGCAGTGACACATTTCACTTAACAACAAAAAGAACGCACTAAGGGCCCACAGCAGACACCCTAGTAAAAGGATTAGAGAGCACGTTTACAGCGAGGGATCGCACTATGCACCAGCCCTTGATCTCAAATTGATGTTAATGGGGCCATTTTTGACATCTTTTAGCCATCACAGACTCAGTTCCAGTGCCGCTGACATTGGTCCCAGTGCACCCAGTGTGGCGCCTGGAAACTACATGCTGCAGAAAAATGGCTGTTCAAATTAAGATCCAAGCTCTTTTGGGGAAGAGGGTAGAGTTTCATGTTTTATAAAAATGTCCCAGAAAGACAAGACGGAGTAACTCTGAGAGCTACTGTGACCCCCAGTGTCATTCTTTTTATTGCACTTAAAACAAATGCTTTTAACAATCTGAGCATCTATAAAAGTAATGCAAATTTAATATAAATGACCTACTTGTCCAATACTTTTCTTTGCAAGCGGAGAGAGTGGTACATTTTGTAGTTCAATGACACTGAAATAGTTTTAGGGTTCTACAAGATTAGGAAAACGTGCATTTATGTACTGTTTAATAGCATGATGATGATGACAGTCAAGTTAAGTCAAGTGAAGTTCAATTGTAGAGCACATTTCAGCAACAAGGCAGTTCAAACTGCTTTACATCATAAAGACATAGTACAGTAACAATTTATGACACAAATTCACAACAGCAATCATCAAGCAAATATACATCAAATATATTAATCAATATTTCAGTTACCAGGAATCAAAGGCAACTCTAAACAGGTGGATTTTTGGTCTTGATTTAAAGCAGTACATCTTAAATAGTGCCACCCCCCACCCCCTGCGAGAAGCAGGACTTTATCTGATAAACAAGCCTAGGTGGCAGCAGTGTTCAAACTAGTCATCAGGCTGCCTCTTCAAGTCAGTAGAAGTAGCTACACAGCACTGTCGTAAACGGAGCAGAGGAAAAACAAAACAAAAAAACGGAGCGAAGGATACAAGCACGGATGTTTTGAAATATATCTACCATCATAGAGGAGAGATGGAGAAGTTTGACAGTGAAAAGAAAAACGGCAGCAGAGGTAAAGCAAGTATGACAGAGTTTTATGGCCAGGCTAAGAAATTTGTATTTTCAAATACAAGAATACAGTCATAATACTACTAGAACCAAGTCGTATTAGCAGAATAACTTAAATATTGGCAGAACAAAGACGCAATATTGCTGGAAGAAAGTCGTTAAATTAAAAACCTTCGATAGAGTGATACGTAACGTGACCCGCTCAGCAAGTCTGGTTCTTTCTATTAAATAAAAAGTTTGAAACAATTGTTTCAAAGTCCTGGGGCTGAAAATTTGCTTCTGATGTGCTAAAACATTTAGTACTTAGTCTTTTGTTAAACCAGTACCAACTCTAACCTTACAAGACCTTCAGTATTCCGCAATTTAGTGCAGTCTGGTGAAAAGTTATAAAATTACGACTTTATTCTCATCCAACTTTACTTCTATTTAAAACCCAAATCAAAAACTCAGAGTCTGGCCCTTATACTGGATCATAAGCAAGTAACAGTAGCTCACAGAAAAAGGACAGGAAGTAGACGAAACCTATCTTTTTATTTTTAATGCAAAATGTTATGAACTTTTCATCTCTTTTCATCTGACAAGCTGGAATATAAGCAAGATTGCTGCAAATTTTACCACAGTAAATGTTAACTATATACCTTGTGAAAAAACTAAACTGAAGAAGCTGATAAGTAACCAATACTTATAGTTGTAAAAAGGTTTACTATATTAAGTCTAAAAACGCACATCCCAGTGAATCATTTGCACCTATTCTTTTTCAAACTGAGTAGCCTTAATTAAATGTTATTGATTCACTCAATAAACTGATTTTGGAAATTATTTTGAGGCTTAGAACAATAAAACAGCGGTTTTGATACAATTGAGGTGATGTGCTTTATCTTCCTGGTTTTAGTCAGAACGTGAGCAGCAGAGTTCTGAATCAGCTGCAGCTGTCTGACTTTTTTTAGGCAGACCTGTGAAGACACTGTTGCAATAACCCATGTGACTAAAGATGGATGAGTTGCTCCATATTTTACTGGGACATTAGTCCTTTAAACCTAGAAACAAGAGAAAGGGCAGAGGTGGTAATTGTCTTTATGTGTCTCTTAAGGTTCAGGTCTGAGTCCATCACTACACCCAGATTTTGGGCTGCCTGCTGACTCTTGATCATTCCTACTTAGGTCCAAAAATGATAACTTCAGTTTTGTTTCTGTCCAGCTGGAGAAAGTTATGGAAAATTCTTATCCACATTTACCCCTCTTAGCTTTATTTTCCATGATCAAGATTACCCCACCACTTTCCATGACCCTAAGGATTTTGGCCACCAAAATTAGACACACTGAGTCCATCCAAATGGTAAAATTTACTGCTTGCATGCAGAGCATTAATGCATGTCTCACTTAAGAATTTAATTTAAAAAATATATATCTTTTTTTCAGTAATTCAATACAAAGTTATGCTATGAACAGATTAAGAACAGCCAGAAAAAGTCATTGCTAGAGAAGACTGCTGTTAAAACTATTCTATCCAAAAATAAAACTATTGAGTGGAACTTGAGTGACAGAAAAATGTTTGGTTGAAAAAAATGCAGAAGCAATAAGGGAGAGCCAAAGCTTTGAATTTTGAGGATTGGTCAACAAATCACATTCAACAGCTTGGAGGAGATTGAAAAGGCATGGATATCGGCTGGAGTTAGTGCTTCAAGAGCCACA
Organism: Brachyrhaphis terrabensis; assembly: GCA_903067065.1. Taxonomy (NCBI): domain Eukaryota; kingdom Metazoa; phylum Chordata; class Actinopteri; order Cyprinodontiformes; family Poeciliidae; genus Brachyrhaphis; species Brachyrhaphis terrabensis. Next base: position 57,883 of record CAEGAG010101087.1, read on the forward strand.
TAACTTTTTACAAGCCACTCCTGAACCAGAGAAACACAAGCATCTTACCTGCCTATGAATAAAAAAAAAAACAAAGGGTTGTTTCTCAATGGTCCAATGTCCTCTTTTCGGATTAAAGTAATTTTTTAATCTGTTAATCAAAGTTCCAGTTTCTGACGGACGGGTGAAAAACCGCATTGAAGTTATTCAAGGTCCAGTGTGAACGCCTTTGTGTACACACTGATATTACATTGATGACAGCAATTCTATATATAATACAGCTCTACATGGTAGCATTAATAAGAAATTCAGTTGATTGTGGGGGTGAAATGGGAGGCTGTATTGTGAGATTTGTGCCCATTGTGAGTTTCCTGAAGGTTTCATTCCTCCCATCAGATTCTCCTTCCACAGGCCCACAAGGCTTCCTTCCTACCTGCAGAGCATTTTGGCAACCTGATTTAATATTTCGCATACAACAGCATCCTTTTTCAGCAGCTGTGTCTGTGTGTGTATAGCGCTTATCTACATATTGACTCGGTTTAAATCCACACCCTTGTCTGCCATAATAATTACACATCTCATAAAAGAAGGTGCTGAATGCTTCCTCCACCTGAGGCGGGCAGCCACAGGAGTTGCCCAACGGCGCCCTGCAAACAGGCCGCGGGCGCTGCCTGGTATCCAAACAGCTCCAGCATTCACACAGAGCCATTACCTTCCACTGTGTAATGGCGTCTTTCTATTAGGTTTCAGCTGAAGAGAAAATGGCAACACAACAGCGACTAAATGTGTTACTCTCTAGCGGAAGAACAAGGCATTCGGAATAAGTCGAACATGTGATAAAGGCTTGTTTGATGGGGAGAAACACATAATGTAATACTCTGGGCAATCCAGTGGTGCTTCCAAGGGAGGGCCAGGTGGGGCCACAGCACCTCCCCTTGAAAAATGTTCCCTCCAGAGAATCATGTTCAATTGATACAAAGACATCTTATTCAATCAAGACATATATTTATATATATAAAACTCAATAAATAAATAAATTATTATATATATACTGTATATATTCTTCTTAGTCATGCCACTCATATTTTTTTACTAGGCTGGTCTGCCCACCCCAATGAAAATATGATCTGCTCAAGTTTTGGGAACAACCCAAATTGACAGGCAAGTAGTAAGCGGCCACATCCAGCTATGCACAACTTCCCCAAAGTTATGTCACTGGAGTCTGTTCATTAGTCTGACAATTACATAATTTATGCAGTCTAAAAAATGCATGTGATCATGAATCAAAATCAGAATGAGAGGTTAGGTAACGCCGCATACCAGTCGGCACAAACACCAGTGGACCTTTTGATAAAGCTAAAAATATTTGCCTTTATCTATTCGTTCATATCTGATGATATTCAAGCATCTGAATTCTGCTGAGATTATTTGTCAAAAACGCCTGAATTTTACAGTTAATTGGCCTCCCTAATTAGCACAGGATGTCTAATTCCCATTGCAGTCAGTGTGCTAAATGGTAAAGCTTTAGCGGGCGGATGCCACTCCTTCCAGTTGTAGAAGAAAAGCTCTCTGTGCAAGCCGAGCTACCACTGTACATTACACACTCAATGATCGATTCTAAATCTTAATTAGGGAAAGGACAAACAAGCAAAGAGGCTTAATGAACTGTGTACCTTGTCAAACAGCTGGATGATTATATTTATTGAAATATATGTTAAATTTAATGATCTGGGCAATTAGCTGCATACCCCTGTGTAATCTCTGAGGGACAGAAAGGGGCCAGGGAGGCAAGCACGGGGGCCACATACCTAATGGAAAGCAGCTGACAAATATTTGTCATCCCCAGAGTGCTGAAAAATGCATCAGACGATGTTGCGTTTCAAAATCAAGATGTCAGAGCGGTAACAATCCCTGGTGTGCTTCAGCCTCATGCAGCCAGTGTAACACAGCTCTTTCCTGCACTCTCGGCTTGGCTGGGACCTCATTTTATTTAACGATCTGAGATATTCTACAAAAACAATACAGAAACATAACAAAAGATTTCTAAAAGTGGGCGCAGTCGTCATTATCAGTGTCTCTTTTTTTTTTTTTTCATGGCCATCCATTCCTAACTTTTTTTTTTTTTTCTAAATTGGTCAAATGGAAAGCGAGGGGGAAAAAAATTAAGCTGAGCTGAAAAGTGCGACTTGGATTTAATATTTTATAATTGCCAAGGGACATTCTAAGATCAATGAATTTTTGCCCGGGACGCACATCAGAAAGAGATGTACTTCAGTCTTTTTAGGGAACATTGGTCTATTTAATTCCAGTGTCTGATGCATGAGAAATATGCCTTCCTTGGCCTCCTTCTTCTTCCCCGGGCGCTGCTGCAGGCAGACATTACCACTTTTAATGGGCCGCCATGAGAAGAGGCAAGTCAGCCAATAACCCATCCTCACTAATGGATCGCTTTGTTTGTTCTTTTTCATTGTTTTTTCTCTAAAGCTAATTTTAGATGCTCTGTTTTCCTGTTAAAAGACAAAACAGGGTATTGTTTTACAATACTTTGACAGAATAAAAGCAATAGGAATGAATAATTTTCAGAAAAAGGAGAAAAATACTAATTTACACAAGCCTCTTCAACTGTGATTTGTATCCGGCTGGTCAGATGTTTGGATGTGTATAACTCACTTACAATAAATTAGTTACGCATTTTCTAAAAATGCTGCATTCCTGCATAACATGAAACCTGAATAACCATAAAGTGATAACTTTGAGGACACCTGCTCTATCGTCACCACTGAGTCAGCCCCTTAACTGCTTGTTTGTTATACGACCCCCTGGGAAGTTGAATGCACATCAATCTGCCATGCCGCTACACTGATGAGTGGGAGTCGGCGGACGTTAAATATCTGTATCGGAGCTAGCATGAAATAAAGGTTGTGCAACATGCAGCTAATTTCTGAGAATTTTCTCAAAGTCCTTTGCAAGGACAGTTTTTTGTAAGATATATAAGGATCTATTCATTAAAACACTAAAAACTGATTTAAAAAAAAAAAATAAATTCAGAAGATGCAGAAATAAGAAGTCAATTATGATACAGTAAATTTAAGGGTAGTGCTCAGTTAGGGTGAAGACTGATAAGCTGAAAAACATAATAAATCAAGAGTTTAGAGAAGAGGAGCTACTCTTTATGTTGTGACTTTTTTTTATTCCATATTACCCTTGCCTCTTCCCTCATCATTGGCACTTCACCCCTTACAGATGAAAGATCTCTGCCAGGTGTTTATTTCTTTCTCCATTTATAAATCCAGACAGAGAATGAAGGATGAATAAAGCATAAAGCTTAAAAAAACCATGTTTAATATAAGAAGTTTCTTGAATAAGCTGTAACAGAAAAAACCCTCCAGTCTCTCTAGGGCACCTCTGTGTAACCTTCGGCGGTTCCATGTTGATAACTTCATTAGCAGCTCTTGTGTTCCAAAATTTTAAAGTCATTTGGTAACGTTATCACAAGTTAAGAATCAGAAAGTGGCAGGCGAGGGGGCTTGCATCCCTCCCAGATGGAGGATATTTCAGCACTTAAAGAAAGGCAAAGCAGCGACTGAGGCGTTTTCAGAGCTTTTTCCTATGAGAAAGTGAAGGCGTAGGATGAGCAGAGACGGTTTGCACAGTGCGGTATAGCATAGTGAGGGGCCCACGATATTAGGCTGTCCCCACGTCCCTGGCCAGCAGGCTAGCTAGAGAGCCAGCCATTACTGGTATGCCTCCACGGAAGCAAAGCAGAGGGGAAAAAATGCAGCAAATTTCATTCCTCAGAAATTTAATTATATCAAGATTAACAAGGGAGGTAATTAATTTCTTTAAGATGAGTATCTATTAATTGCCTGGGGCTCAACTTTGTTGTCAGAATCGTATATTTAACCATTATTCTAGGGCAAAGTTTTACAGGCAAAAATGAGGGGGTTCACTACTTTGCTGTGAATATAAACATATAAAACTTTCTTATCTAAATAAAAAAAAAATTGTGTTAATACTCCTATGTTAATGGACACACACACATATATATATTCATCTATTTTCTGTACACCTTTGGCCCTAGTGGGGTCTGAAGGGGTGCTGGTGCCGATCTCCAGCGTACGTTTCGGGCAAGAGGCGGGGTCACCCTGGACACGTCGCCAGTCTGAGAGCAGCACAAATGCTTCAAGTTTGCATCATTATTTTAAATCTTTGGGAGAAGGTATCAGTTTACATGAATGCTTGGATTTGACTACTGTGGATAACTGATACATTTAAATTTTTGGACTGACTAAAAACTGAAACTCTGTATTACTGAAAAAGCTCTTTAAAAGTGGAGACTTCAGTATGGCGTTCTGGAAAGAAACCAGGTGGAGCTATAATCCTTTAATACGTGAATCAGAATTTCCACTGAAGCATGAATAGCTAAAGTTGATCTGCTTCACCATATCCAATATGACAATTATTGGATATGGTGCTGTCTTATCTTCCTTTCTGCACTTTTACCTTTATATGAAAAATTTGATTATCAACAAAATCATTGGCTTGGCTTAAATTAGGTTAAGCTAAGTTGTTAGCTGGTCTCTCTTGACCTTCTTTTTTGATTTGTTTTTTTAAAAATAAATTGTAATAATAATAATAATAATAAACATTCATCTGATGTAAAATACACATGGTTTTGTTGTTTCTTGGGAATTAGTAATTATTATTAGTGGGAATCAAGCATCTGGGTCAACAAATTATTTTGTTTCTGAGTTTTAATAAATTTTGAAATTGATTTATGATCTTAAACCATGCTGCATTGTCTAACTTTATTAAATGACAATGATTTTCTTTTAAATGTGTAACAACACTTCATACAGTTTGAACAAATTAAGTAAAGAGGAAACAAAAGTAGTTCACACAAGTCAAGACTCAACCAATATATTCATCTTCTCATGAGTGCTGTGGTTGAATTTTAATTGCTTTAAACTGCAGCGCAGAGAGCATAAAGCAGCCATGAGAACCACTTTGCTTTGCATTGAATAGGGGGAGTAAAAATTGGCAAAGTGCATTGTGTGAAAGCTCTAAGAAGACATGGCATATGGCCAAGAGACCCAAAAAGCTTTCTAACCATTCAATTCTGTCTGCTTTGTGCCCACAGTGGATATACTCAATTGCCTTAAGATGTGAAGTTAAACTAACATTATAAACATCTTGACATGATGAAACCAATAGCAGCCTCTATGTGCCCTCTTTAATCTTATTTATGCAGTATATACAGTGGAAAAGCCCACACAGGAATCTTTATGTTTTATTACATCCAGATATAAGTCAAGCTAAAGTCATAGCTACACATTCTATCCTGAATTATGTAAATAAATACATCCACGCTATAGCTAATAGACAGTAAATGTCAAGGCACCCAAGGAAATTAGCAGAGGCTTCCAAATGAAAAACAGCAACAGTGGAGCTCCACGTTTCACAAAAACAAAGTTAAGTTAGCTGTCTTTTCCATCTCAAACAGAACCAAACAGGTTCCCAAGGCACGGTAAATAAAAGCGGACATCAGTGTTTCTTAACTTTTTAACCAAGTTCTAACCAGAATACTGAGGGCAAAGCAGTGGACAACGATGGAATGGAAGGGAAAAGATGGAGAGGAGGAGTCTGATTTTCCCTCTACCACCACTCAGCTGGCTTGTTTCCTTCTTAACCAAACAGCCTGGTTGGCCCTGGTCCTCTGAGTCCTCGCAAACCCCCTCCCTCCAGCTCCGGAACCGTCGTACTCTCAGAGTTTCCTGTTTGTCTGGTTGAAGACCTGGCCGTTTTGCTCCCAAGTGGCACATTGCGAGGGACAAAGGAGGAGGGGCAGGCGAAGGAGAGAAGCACAAGACAGAAGGACAGAGGGGAGGTTGGCGGGGAGAAGGCAAAGGGAGAGACACTGAACACTCCCGAGTTGGGATTGATTTACTTCATTAACCAAGATTACAAGTTTAACTTACAAACCAGAGGTCAAAATTTCTCATTAACAAGGGGACCGTGGAGAACCTCGGGGCTTGGAGACCACTCTTATTACTGACTACACATTTCAATCTGTCTTTGATGTTCCATGTCTGCCTTTCTACCCCCTCTTTTCCCCTCCTATTTTTTGGCAGCGAGGTTGATTTTAATTGTAGCTATAGAACAGAGCATAGTTTGCCTGTAAGCCAGCCTCCACATCTGTAGTGAGTGCAGCTTTAGTGATATTGGGTGCAGTCCATAGCTTGGGGCTAATTTTAATGGTGCCCCCCCTCCCCTCCTTCTCTTTCCTCCTTCATTGGAGACTCAGATTGTTTTCCACGTGATTCCTGTTAATTTAGCTGGAGGAAAGGGCATCAGTTTTCCTTGTGCTTTTCCCCCCCGCTCTCCCAATGCCTCTCACTCTATTGCCTCACTCCTTCTTTCTGATCTACAGCCTCAAAGAAAGAAGGTGAAATGAATTCAAATGGAAAAATAGACTGTGCTCACTATTAAATCCCTCGCCTACCTTTGTCCCTAGCATTGCGCCTGGTCGAGACAGATAGGAGGAAGCTTACGTGGCTGTACAAACTGGGGCAATTTAGCTGGTATTGTTGCTTTTACGTCAACAAACAAAGCTCTTCCTTTGATGTGATAAATGGCCTAAGTGCCTGGATGATAACTCAAAGCTCATAAATGTGTCAAGGATATTTCAAAGCACTAGGCATGTTAAACACTGCAGGACATTGTGCATCAGGGTAATTTTTACATCTCAGAATCTTTAATGCTGCCTAAGATGCGGAGAGGAGTTTCCATCTGTCCTACAAGCACTCAAAATACAAGCCACACAATTCAGATAAGATTCACCACATGGGAGAGGAGGAGATCACAAGATCTGAAAATCGATACGGGGGGAAATGAAACAGTACAGCGTTACAGTCATGTTAAATGTGTTAAAGGACAGAATTTAGCGAGTGTGATACAGTAATCATTATGGGTACAGATGTATTTGGCAAGCTTTCTCGCATCCGGAATACATTTTACGATATATGGCAAACACACCACAAAATGTTCCTTTGGTTTGCCAAACACAGTGTAGTATAGTAAGAAAGCAGATATTCCATTAGAAGATACTTACAGCCGGGCTCCAGAGAACAACATAACACATTATTTTTTATATTAGTTCAACTGTAAATATTTTCTTTAGGCCAAAATATGAAAATGTAAAGGTAGTTTTACAGCATTCACTCAGAGCCCATTTTATTATTGACTGGCTACACATATCAGGTTTGAGCCCCTTTTGCCTTCAGATTCAATATGATTTCTAAAACTTTCTTCAGAGTTTCTGGTTCTTAGCATGATAGCATTGTCCAGTTGCATTGACTTTGTTACTGGCTTATGCACAAAGTGAATCTCCTTTTCCCCAACATGCCAACAGGGCGCTGCAGAACTGACATCTGGTGACTGTGAAGGCAACTGGAGTTCAGTAAACTCATCATCATCATCATCATCAGCCACGTGATTTGAGCTTTATGATGCAATATCCTGCTGGAAGTAGCCATCATCAAATGAGTACACTGGGGTCAAAAAGGGATGGACGTGGCCAGACACAAAACTCAGCATTGCTTGACTGGCACCACCAGCCCAAGCAATTGATGCAAATTAGATTCATGCCGTTTCCACCAAATTCTGTCCCCATCATCTGAATGTCGCAGGTGAAATAAAACTCAATGGACCAAATTTGGTGAATCTGAGCAAATTATATCAGCAGTTTTTTGTTCTTAGCTGACAGGAGTGTCACCCAGTGTCACTTTTTGCTGCTGTAACCAATCTGTCTCAAAGTTCAATGTGTTGTGCATTCTTGATACCGCAGTTGTCATAAGTGGTTATTTGAGCTACAGCTGCCTTGAATTTCTAACTAAAAGAAACAAGGACATCACAGCATTTTCTGTGGGCCCATTCTTTAGAAAAATGAGACATGGCCACCTCTCTTTCCATTCTGATGCTCAGGTCAACTTCAACAAATCATCTTCACCGCATGTAGATGCCTAAACTAACACTATTGTGTGAACAAGCAGTTGAACGGGTTTAGGCACTGTGGATGGAGGGTTATGGCAGGGATCCAGACGCTGGTGAATCATTAGAAAGCTGGCAATTAGGAAAGAGCCTTTTAAAAAACTCTTAATATGCCATGCTTGCGTTAATGACTGAGTAATACTTGAGAAAATATATAAAATAGAGTGAATATAAATGAAAATTGTAACAGAGAATTCCCCAAATAAAAATGTAGAAGTATAATTAGAATATGTTTATTTAATAAAGGTTAGAAATGGGTGGGTGAGACATGAAGGATTAGAACAATTGTAGCAAAGTCAACTACCAATTTCACCATATTATGTTACAATCGGGATGGAAGCGGGTTTTATGGAAATGAATTTGAATCTATGGATTGCATTTACTTGATTTGATTAAATATTCTTTATTGGAAAAATGGTTCCTATTTGCCCTAAAATGTCACTTGTTGTGAACTGGTAATACGTAAGTAAATGGGATTAAGCTGAGTTTCACCATGTACCCCTATGTGACCCCCTACCTGTGCAGTGACCCACCACTGGGACCACAGCAGGTCCTCCAGCAGCCTCGGCCATTGGCTCTTTGAAACTAATCTGCCCTGCGGAGTCCTGTAAGACCCCCTTTGTTACCTCCTGCAGACTGGATCAGGCTGGAGACGGACTTTCCAGTCTTGACAGGCTATCAGTTTCACAGCCCACGGCCATCCACAACCAGGCACAGGCCCGAGTCCTGCAGAGCCACCCTCAAATTAAACATAGGGGGAAGGAGTGGGGGTAGAATGGTTGGGAAAAACTTATGGAGTAAAATGTTGTCACCTGAATTTCCTCGAAGTCATAAAAAACTGAAAAGAAGTGGTGTGAATATAATGAAAAAATGGTAGGAATAGTGAAAAAGAGGATTTCAACAGGAGCTCTGCCTCTTAGTGAACAGAACAGGATCTCAACAAGACCATTATCTGACTCCTAATTTGAGCTCTGGCACAGCACTGAAGGGCTGCCTTTGTCTGGGATTAATGCGGAAAGCTCAGGATGCGATGTCAGAGGGAAATAATCAGCGTGGGCCCTTCATAACGTTGGCTGCTTGTGCTCCTGGCCAGGGCCCCCGGCTCATTTCTGTGGAGATGAAATCTATGACAAGCCCCTCAGTGAAGCTGAGAGCAGGCAACAGTCCAGTAACACCCAGAGGCCTCCAGGCATCCTGTGACCCCCTTAGAAAAGTCACATTCACTTTGCTCTGGAGAAGGGAAAGAGAACGCCGCGGGGGCTTCCAGCCCATGTGAAATGAAGAAATGTGAGGAGGTGAAAACGAAGTGAAAATAAGTTAAGATTCCTCCTCCGCCCCCACTGCAATAACTCCAGAGGAGGGGCACGCTGATTTCACTTCATTATGCCTTCTAATTAAACGTGCATGGGACATTAAAAAAATAAATAAATAAATAAACAACTCCTTAATGTATATTAATGCTTATGTTCTGTAACTGCGTTTAGGCGAGAGGTTTGAGAAAGCTTTTTTTCCCTCCTTTCTTTAAATGCAGCAGAAGGTCGCCGGCTAATACCCATCAGGGTAAAACATTCTGAAAGAGGTTGGCACTGCACTCAAGGACCAGAAGTAATGTTTTTATTTTGTTATTTATGCTTTTTTACCGGGTGCATTACTATGCTCCTCTGCAGCATGCTGCTGTTAAGCGAAGGATGCGAAGATGCAACTCGATAAGCAGGTTATTAAAATGACCAATTGACATTCAATATTCAGCCTTATTTTACATTCATCATATTTACGAAGAAATATGTGGAATTTAAATGTTTCTCCTGGTGCCTAAAGGTAAATGTGACTCGCTGCAGCAACCGTGCATAACTTCACGTAAACCCATGTGTTAGAGAGATGGGATACTTCAGTCATTGCTTATGGTGCTTCAAACAGAAGACTTTTTTTTTTTTTTAAAACAACAGCTTAATTACAAACAGACTTGACACGTCACACTAAAGTATGTCAATGTGTTGCTTCTAAAAAGTACTTCCTGCTAGTCATTTCACTTTATTGTTACTAGGAATTTGTATTGTTTGCACTTAAATACAGGCCTTAAGTATCTGATGATAAACAGCTCAAAACAAGATGTAACGATGTGGAAAAAAATGTTACTTTGAGCAAATTCAGGTTAGTTATCAGGATTATTATGGCTTCGTTAAAATGTGTTAAATTATGTAAAAATCTTATGATGTGCTAAAGTTCTTAGAATAAGAGTGAAGCCAAAGACTCCTTGACCGTGTTGGTACATTTGAATTCAAAATACCGGGATTGCAAGATTTTTTTTTTTGCATTTGTGTGTCATCTTATATGCTCTCAAACCTAATATTTATTAACAAAACCTAAAATAAAGAGCATAAAGAAGTACAATTATTACTGATGCATTTACAGACTGAAAATGATTAGTAAATGCCTAATTGTTACTGTTGGAGTGTTTGAAGTTTTACTTAACATTGACCAACTTAAGTATCTGACTATATAGTAAATTGTGAGAAGGTTATAATCTTTTTATTATTAGAAAGTCAGATTTTCTAAAAAAAAAAAAAAAAAATGCTTTGAAAATGTATTACCTACAAGTAGATATGGTAAATATAAAAATTTGAAACACAATACGTTATTGTGCTAACACTTCGAAGAGATATTTTGAGGTTAAATCAGATAATTACCCATAAAATTATTATACCTTTTGGTGCTTTGGCACCTTCCCCTCCCCTTCCCAGTTAATGATAGATAAATAAAGATTCAATTATTTCGGCACCTTATGCAGCAATAAAATAATTTAGTCTTTGTAAAAATGATCTCACAAATTGTTCACATTTCCTTTTAAGCCTGCAGTCAATTTTCCAAGGTCTTGCTTGGTTTGATGTGTAAACCATTCAAGAATTGTGAATATACCCAAAGTGTGTTATTCGGTCATCACATCCACGTTTGCTCAACTAAATTATGAAGTTTGTGGTGCAGTCAAACCTTTGGGAATATCAATGTTTGCATGTTTGTTAGTGTGATTAGGTGAATGTCTAACACGCTTTGAGTGGCTGGTTCGACTGGAAAGTAACTTTTGAAAGTGTAGAAGAAACAGCCAAATAAGGTTTTTTTTACATAATTGAAAAAAGAACTAAGAGCTTGATTAAAAAGTTGCTTCTCAGTACAGATGCTAGTTAATATTATTTCAGCTATGCATCTGCTGATACAGCAAACAAACAAATAATTTAATCTTTAAATGCCTGTCATTTATAAGGGGGGTTAAATTACACAATATTTCTATCATAAACCTGCAACAAACACAACTTACCCCTTAGTTCCCTTTTACCATTCATTCTTTACAAGCAGAGTCTGGTGCTATCATAAACAGACTTCAGATTTTAAAAACACTGTGCATCATCAACATCAGTATTACTCCTTCTAAAAGCTGCAGTAACACTGCAGCTTTTAGGAGTATGTTTGTTTAAAATCTTAGACAAAATATCTAAAATCCTTTGTGTAAGATTTTAGATCTGGCGGCTGGTTGGTTGCACAAACATTGTCACTGCATCACTACCTCAAAATGTGAAGCCACCTTGACTCTGTACAAGAGGTGAAATAACCTGACTGTCTGAACTTGGTAAGGAAATAAACCTGATAATTACAGAGAAAGATACAGTTTATAAAAATTGAAAGAGGGAAGAGGACAGATAAAGATAGAAATGAAGGATAAATAAATCTTGTACATAGAGGATGGATAGAGAACATTGTCAAAATTTTCTTCCTTAGGAAAGCTCTGTTAAATAGATATACTCAAGATGTTCAAGTATTTCTTTAACAGCTATTTTGTTTGTAGTAATGATCTTTACATTCATTAAAGGTGCACCGGTAGCAATTTTCTGGCCGATTACGATCTTTAAAAATCTGACTTGCTGAAATGTTTTTGTGCGTGTGTGTGCAAAATATAGCAATAAAG
>CAEGAG010101130.1:0-12669 GCA_903067065.1 Brachyrhaphis terrabensis
AGGGCGAGAAACGTCATTTCGATTCCCTTGTATGTCTGGACATGTAAGAGGAATTGACAATAAAGTTGAAAGTTGAAAGTTGAAGTTGAAGTGAAGATTAACATGTTTCTGTGTGAGATGTATGTTTTTTGTAGCCCAAAACATGTTGACGTGTAACTTTTGCTCCTTTTAACCACCAAAGCAGACATAAAGAATCTCCAGTTGATTTCTGAAGAATGCCTTCAGTATCCTGCATCCGTAGACTCGCACCGCTCTGTCAGCCTGGCTGCCGTCCACCTTGTTGGTCCGTCTGCAGAAAAATCACAGATTGGTGGATGCTTTCACCAAAGCTATAACGTCCCACATAAGGTGGTGTTTTGCTTTCTTTGTTGAATGTGTCTATGTGTGTGTGTATGCACATGTTTTCGCGCTCTCCCCGGTGGTGCTGGGGTGTTTGGCAGGATAAATATAGCTGCGTTGGTGTAAAGCTGTTTTCTCCTCGGCTTTTGTAGCTTTAATCAAAAGCAATTTGGAGGAGGGAGAAATGGAAGGGGAAAGCAGGGGTGAGAAAGGGAGAAAAAGAGAAAGGAGGGATGGAAAGAGGAAGAGATGGGAGGTGAGTATTTTATTTTAGCTCTCTTTAAAGAGTCATCGGGGAGTGTTCAGGAGTAATGAGAACCCTGGTGGTTGCAGGAGTGGGACTGATTCTCCCATCCTCTGGCTCAGCTTCTCAGTATCTTTATTTCTCACCCAACCTCACATCCTCAGTCCATCTATACTTCCTCACTGACTCAGAACGCTGCACAGATCTCTGAGCCTAAATTTTTCATGTTTTTCAATACATCCTGGTACACTGATCAGAACAATCAGATGGTGATGCACAGGAAGCAGACCTTGCAAAACTTGAAAAGGATTAAAATGTCCCATAATAAAGTCATGCTTTTTGCACACCCAAAACAACATCTGCAAGCTTTACTTTCCAAAACTGCATGGGAAGGAACAACAAAACATTTAGTGGTCACACAACCCAGGCGCCTTTCACTCATTGAGTTGAACATGACTCCAATATCTACCAAAATATTTTGGAGCTCAGCCATCTGAAGACTGGTCCAAACAGTCTTCAGATGAGTCACTAATGATCCCAAAAATAGAAGGACAATTGCTATAGAAGGGCTGAAGAAGAAATAATAATAATTTTGCAATGATCAAGTCAAAGTCCAAACCCCAATCTGAGTAAACTGGTGAGGTGGGACCTTCAGAGAGATTCGCAGAAATAGCTGGTGGCATCAACTCACTCACTCACGCTTTGGTTACCTAGTAACAACCTGTTGAGTAACATGCGCAGCAGCAGTTTCATGTTTTGCCTCTGTGCCTCATAATGACTTAAAACTAAGGCGAATGGTGTGGAGTGGAAGGAGTTTGAGAAGAAATTGTGATTAAAACAGGAACGGTAAAATTGCCGGTTTGGTAGGATTTCAGGTATTTAAAACAAAAACGAATCAATAATTATTTATCGACTGATATGAAACCCATATGGTGATATGTTTTTCAGCCATTTCGCAACTAATCTAAACCTTCTCCACAACGACGTGAGAGTCACATAAACTCAAACCTCTGCAGACTGTTGGATTGTAGGGTGGATTTGATTTTCCACACACAGCTTTTCCATTTTGGCTTCATCTGTGTTTAATAAACAATAACAGGTGAATACAGAAACCTTGACTTTGTTCTTACTTTTTACCATGACTGTAACAGGAGCGCTTGTGTTGCCACTGTAGCTGTTTCTGCCGTAGATTGTGGACACACAACAAACATTTCATCTTCAAATTAGCCAGTAAAGTTCCATAAGTGCTTCAAAAAATAAATCCAAATTTGGACACTCCTCTGCGCTCTGCAGCCAGTGTACAGTTGGTGTGCATATGTGCGATGACAGAATTAGAAAGAGAGATGGAGATATTATTTTGACAGTAATCCTGGTGTCCTTTAATTTAACAGTTGGCTCCATGTTCCTTATTTTGTGGCCAAAGGCAGCCCACAGTGGGAGAGGCAAGCTGCTCTCTGCTACGCTTTCCATCATTTCAATCTTAAAAAGCTTCCATAAAAGCATTTCTTTCCCTAGGATGACTCACTGGCATCACTGCAGATCTTTAGGAAGTGCACTGTTCCATTTCCTGTTTCACAGCATTTGAGGCTTGGCCTCAGATGAGTGTGTGGCAAACTAAATGGCTGTTTTCACTTGCTGCAGTACAACATAGTTTCAGAAGCACCTTCTTATCTAAAGTTCTCTATAAGGCCTTGTGCCTTATGTTGCTTTATATGATTTGATTGTCAAATGGCTGACTTCTGTGTTTTGTAGGTGATATGGGTGTGCAATAACTGCAGAAAGCAGCAGGAGATCCTCACCAAGCCAGGCGACTGGTTCACTGGTCCACCAGGGAAGCCCTCCGGTCTCGGTTCTGCTGTCAGCGAGCCGTCTGTGTGCCAAGTGTCTCTGGATAAGCTGAGATCTCGCTCCCAAGCACCCACAGGCTCAACAGGGACAATCCAAGACCGAGCGAGTACGCTGGGGACCGCGCCGGGGACAGACGCTCGGTCACTTAGTGAGCCACCTCAGGACAGGTAAGATAAAGGACCAAACCTGAGAGAGGCTTTCCAATAAAAGTGTCAGCGAGGATTGCATGTTAGGTTTTATGTGTTTGAGTTATGGCTTTTCTCTCAAATTGAACAGTAGGTGAAGTGAATGCCCAAAAAATATCAATCAAATCTGGTCTGTTGTATTATCTGAAACTGGATTTGGTAATTATCTGGAATAGATTCTGTAGGGAAAGTCAAACAAGATGGATTTAATTCATCCTCTCTCCTGCACATTCTTATGGCTTCCAGTAGATAAAATTTGTCAGGAAGTTTCTCAAATGAGCTTTACAATCTCCAAACCTCTTTCCTGAGGTTAAGGAAAATGACACCGGTTGCCGGTGACAAATGATCTAAATTTGTGCTATTTATGTGAAATAACTTAGCGATAAAGTAAAAAAAAAAGTATAATAATGTTGGTCCTATTTATTAAATGGCCAGTAAATGATGAATTTACATAGGTCCATCTGTTCTGCTAGGGCGGAAAACGTATTAAAATTTAAGTGTTTCATATCAGTTGATATTGATAATTATTCATTAGTTTTTTGTTTTAAATATAGGAAATACAGCTATGCTGCTGGGGCAGTCTTTAGTGTTTTATCCACAGTTTTCACTCCATTCTGTTATTTTTAAATAGCTAAAAGGTATGGCGGCTAAACCTGAAACTGCTGCTGCGGTAGTTACTCAACAGGTTGTTGCTAGGTAACCAAAGAGTGAGTGAGTTGCTAGGTAACCATAGCATGCATGAGTTAGTTGATTTCACTAACCTTGCTTCGCTGGTCATGAGAGGTTGAGCAGCTAAAGTCTCTCCTCTGCCTACATCTCCCAGGATGCTGTGTGGTTCTGCATCGGATTTCAGTCAATATTTTATATGTTGAATATTGAAAGTCAGCATGTCACTTGCTCCTCAGGAGAAATGGACGTGGAGTCAGTGGGACGGGTCAGGGGGAGCGGCGGTCAGGCCATCCGAGGCTGCAGACC
Source organism: Brachyrhaphis terrabensis (assembly GCA_903067065.1). Taxonomy (NCBI): domain Eukaryota; kingdom Metazoa; phylum Chordata; class Actinopteri; order Cyprinodontiformes; family Poeciliidae; genus Brachyrhaphis; species Brachyrhaphis terrabensis. Next base: position 3,592 of record CAEGAG010101130.1, read on the forward strand.
CAGGTGTCCATGGACCGGGACCTTCGAGGGGAGCGCAAGGAAGGCTGGCAGCTGTCAAAGGGGCGGTCTCTGGAGCACGACCCCGTGGGAGGAGGCGCCAGTGTTAGAAGGACAGAGGAGGGCGGTTATCAGCAGGTGGGCAACAGCGGGGGTCCCCTTCGACAAGCGGAGCCTTTCCCTTCAGGAGGCAGGGGTCAGGCTGTGCCGGGTCGAGGCATGGGGAGCGCGACAGGCGAGGTCGGGGACACTACTCGACCTGGACAGAGGACAGTGGGTGGGGCACCGGCCGTTTCACAGAAAGCCCCTCCTCCTGAACTCAGAGTACCTTCAGTTTCGGGACCTGAAACCGGTCTCGGCCCGGGTTCCGGGGTGAAACGGACCAAGCGAGACAAGGCTGAAAGCATGCTGCGCAATGATTCGCTAAGCTCCGACCAGTCCGAATCTTTGCGGCCGCCTCCGCCACGGCCCTACAAATCCAAACGAGGGCTGGGGGCCGGGGGGAAGAGACAAACTTCTGTGAGCAGTTCGGAGGAGGAAGGTGGAACTACACCAGAGTACAGCAGCTGCGACGACGCTGAGATCGAAAGCATAAGCGAGAGAGGTGAGATGTTTTATTTTACTCCATTCCACCCCTTTCATTTTTTGTGAACTGTCTACTATATTAATTGCTGTAACTTGCTCCCTTGAAGAGAGCTTTCACCAATATTCTGACAGTTTGCAACCTGAACAGTCAGCGGAAAATTTAAAATGTGTCTCATTTTCCTTGTTTGCAGATGGTTTGTTGGATGCATGGTTGGTTATTATCCGTCTTATAGATACAAACCTGCAGTCATCTGTTTAAAATGTTTAGGTGATTGTTTGTAGACTTGATATTCCATCCATTAGTGACACAGATATTTGAATTGAGAACATAAAAGAATGATAATATATTTTCGTAAACTAATAGACAAATTTTCTTCTGAATTTAAGTTTAGAACATCTAATGAGAATGTGCAGCTTCTGATAAAACCAAAAACCAAAGATTTCTGACCTTGGTGGTGGTGATTTCCATCATCCATTTGTTCGCCCATCCGTCATCTTCCACTTAATCCGGGATCGAGTCATGAAGATATCCTGCTAATTAAAATGACAGCAGAGACCATAATGGATCCCTTCGACACCTTGACTCTGTCTGATTTACTTCTTATTTTATTTTAGTAATGCCTTTCTGCTCACTTTTCCCTCTTCTGTGATTATGAAAAACATACATGTGTAAAATACACAAGTCACAGCGGATTCATGAATGCTACAACGCGTTTCTTGACAACAGTATGTTTACAAAATTTTCACAATACTGCAACAATTTTTTTTATCAACTGAGGCATTGAATGAGTTTGAGTTTAAGTAGGTCTCTAAAAGTTGGACTTTAACTGACTGAATTGACAGTTTATGTTTTTCATACTTTTATGCTTAATGTTTGTTGATTTTGATTAATTTTTTCTATGGTATGTTCAGCTGAGACTTTGTTGATGCCACACAGTCTAGTTAATTTGGCTTACTTCAAAAAGAGCAATTTGCACGATAAAACAATGGCATTTTTATCAACTTTCACCCAATTTTTTCCCCACTATGTTTTTCTCTCAACTCAACAGAATGAAAAGTGTGTGCACCCAAACTCTCACTCACTCCTTTCATATTTAAACTCTAAATATATCTTTAAAAACTTGGAATTAACGACCTTTTAAATCTATAATATCTCCTGGGTTTACATGTTTTAGATGCACTGGATATTTCTTGTTTGAGAGTTAAATCATACATGTATGTTTGGCGTACAGAAAGCAGTGCTATAGAGTCACCCTGTGCCATTGAGGAGACAGGAATCACCACGGCAACCAGCGACTCAGCATTTTCTGAGTTCTTCTAATGTTGGCACTCAGCAGCTTCTTCATTCATTTATTAATTCATTATGGCTGCCACCAACCAATCAATACATATTAATTAAGAATAAGGTGACAGGCTCTGCAAAATGTTATATTTCCTGTCGAAGAAAGGTTTTTAAAGGAATCTTTCAAAATAAAGTTCCAAATAACATGCCTGCCCTGCTGAAGGTTGTTTATTTTTTCCACAAAAAATCATTTTAGGCTTGAAAAAAGTATGAATTAATTAAAATTTTCAGAATAAAACAAGCGGATGCCTTTCATCATGTATGTATTATTGTTGCTTTGAGAATTTAAGAATTTATTTTACCAGCATTTTGTGAATTGCTGTAAAATATAGGCTTTTTGTCAAATTTACACTCTGTGTGGTAGAAAGTACATGTCAGCACACGAATCATTTCCTGATTATTTGTCATGTTAAATTTTTCTCATCCTAGCCCAGAGGAGGCACAGTCTAACATTATGAGCAGTATGGCCAACGGGTGGCTGTTTGGCCTCCATAAATCCCAGGGTTGACCCCATGTGACCCCATGTCGTCCCACATAACCAGCTGTACATCTGCTAGCTTTAAAACACACTATCTAACCTTGCTCAGCTCTGCTGGGCCATGTCACTTTCCTACCAACCGTTAAAAGCCATTTGGGCTGCTTGCTATGTGTTTCTATGAAAAACAGCTCAAATCATAGACAAAGAAGAAGCTGAATTTAGTTTACTTTCACTAAACCGTAGAGCGTATTTATCAAGACAAGATGCGTCTCTTTTTTAATATTTAAAAAATACATCATCAGACAGACCAAAATATAAAGTTATGTGGAAAATTTGTATTATAGTGACCAAAATAACATTATTACAAGCTAACAAAATTAGGCAAAAGAAATTGCTAATTAATTTCTATTTAAAATTTTAAATATATGACACTTTAGCAAAAAAAGAAAAAAGGTAGGTCAGTGTCTGGTGGATTTTTGGTTAAACTGAGCATTCAGTGAAGTTACTCACAGTTGCTAAAGTATTCAGAAATGTTCCTCAAGTGAGAGTAGTGATACTAAATAAAATTACTCAAGTAAAAGTAAAAATACTCAAGTTTATCCTACTGCTAGTTATTACCCAACTCTGGTGGGTATACAGTTAACATGTGAATAAAACTACAAATCCCACAATGCACTGGGATTTAATGCTCACTTCTGAAGGGTTTGCAGGGGAGGCTTGACTGGCAAGTGTGATTTCTTTAACCTGAAAAATAAACAAGTCAAATGGTGATAAAACGTTTCTCAAATGTTGGGAATTATGTCAGATCATCTGTTACATTTGTGACAAGTTATGGACTGAGAGGTTTTAGGTTTTACATGTTTTATATTTGTAGTTGTGCTGTTAAAAGTTAAAAGACAGACCTTTAAACCTGAGGATAAAAACAAATTTTGAGAGGACAACTGCCTATTTTACATAGGTCTAGTTTGGTTTGAATAGCTCTTTTCTCTTAATAAATTGTCATTTGAAAACTTCTCTGTGTATTTATTTGAGGTATCCATGTCTAATATTAACATGAGTTTGAACTGAAACTTTTAATACAGTTCCCGGTACTGTTTGTATTTTATGCTGTATTCACTTGCATCCACTAACTGTGGCTCTCCAAATTCCGGTCAGGCCAGGTTTTAAATAGGCCCCTGTAGCTGTGAGTAGCTGTTGCCTTTTTTTTTTTTATATATATATATATATATATATATCTTCAGCCTCAGATCAGGTCAGCTCTGAGATGTGGATGCTGGCAGCAGAGAAGCACCCAGGCATGTAAATCTTTGTGAGATCACTGCAGGAAAACACTCAGACTCATGCTTCCATATGCAGACGTTCGCAGCACTGCATGTCTGTTTTTTTTATTTCTGGAAAAAGTACATGCGTGTTTCTGCATATGGTCACACACAGATGCAGCCTTCACATCCTCCAAAACAACTGGAAGTGAGCGGTAAAACTCAACACACATGACCTCTGACTTAATCTTTTCTATAACTTTTACTCTTGTATTATTTTGTTAAAAATATCTCATATTATGCTCCTTCTCTTTGTCTTTGAATGTTTTTTCTTTTCTGTGTGATTGACTGGGAGATGTTACCAGTACATTGATTATACCTGCTTAAAAGTAACAATTAACCCTGGTGTTATTGCTCCAACCACTAAAGATCGCTTTTCTCTTTACTTAAAAGATGTTTGTAATCATTTTAACTCCAAACTTAGACAAAGTAGGCTTTTATTTTGGGAAGATAATCCTGTATTCTTCTTGTTTTGCTTTCTTGATTCTACTTAAAATTGCAGAAAATGTTCTCCACGCCCATTTCTCCTTTTTCTTCACTTGATCTTCAAGAACAAGTTCAGTTTATAAACTTGTCTGTCTGAGGAAGCTGTCGTAAACGTCGAACCAATCCCTCTTCCTGAGCTGTAAAATAGTAGCAATAGACAAAAGCAGTCATCTTTTAACAGGAAGAAACCTCCTGCAGTGTCATAATCTACTATGTTTTGAATACTATTACATTGTTATAACAGTAATAATCTTCATGCTTTTATTTTTACTTACAATAACATTTGCTTTCTTTTCTGTCTTGAATGAAAATCTTTTAGATTTTAATTTGACATTTTTATGAAAATAAACTGAAGCCGTTGCATCTTTAGTCAAAGTTATCATACTATAAAAGTGTTAGACTAATGTTTATTCTAATTCCATGTTCCAAGTCTTTCCCATTTTGAAGAATGGCTATGTGGCCTAGGGAAAAGGGGAAACTGCCAAAATGTTTGCTCCATTTATCTTATAGAAATTGTTAGGAGTGCCAATAACTGTGGCACCAGTGATTACTATTAAAATAGTTTATTTCTAACATGAATAATAAGTGCTCTTTAATATTTTAGCTTTTTTTAAATTTGAGATTAAGCTTTAATCTAACTGGAATGAAAAACACACCTCTTCTAGCATGTGATCCATCCCCTCCTGTAGGTTTATACTCAGTATAATGCCTGAGTTATAACAATAATAGTCTGTAGGCAGAGGCATTATCGTTAAGGTTTCATAACATTACTGATGGTGGTTGCAGTTCGTTAAGTTCACAGCTTCCCTGCTACTGAGAACATTTGGTTCTGTTTTACTCCTTTCGTAACATTATTCGTGAAGTTCTGCACACATTGCTGTCACCGAACCGCTCCAGTGCTCCGGTTTACAGATATTTGCCTACATAAAACATTGTCAACCTTTTTCCAAACCATAATTTGATGAAGAAAACTTCACTTCATGCAGTTGTCTGACTGTAAATCATTTGGTCAGTATAGTTACAAGTTTTACATTTGAATGATCGGAGTAACAGCTTTAGACTTTCTCAGGTTCATCTCAGGTTGTTTTTAGACTGTAGATGTTTTTCTATTTATAGTGACTCAAAATGTCTATACTGTTTTTTATGCATTCTAATCTCATCTCAGATGTAAATATTAAATAAACTTGACCTTCTCTGTAGCAGATGTTATGGCTAGGAGCTGTTAGCTTGAGCTAACTCCTATGTCTTCAGTGTGTGAAATTGTGTCTTTTTTGTTGCAGGAGACTGGGAGTGCAATCCACATGACCCCACTGGATGGCATGTAAGTCACTTTTTGTTTTTCTTTTCTGATAGTTTTTACATCAACACAATGCTGTTCAGGATTTAAATTTGGCAGCGTCAACTCATCAGGTTATCAGAGCTGCAGGTTAAGTTTGGACTTTTAATGATTTATTTGAACTGTTTTGTTTTCAGGATGGAATGAAGATACAACAACTTCAATCATTTAAAGAAATATTAACTGGGGACACAATCCTCTATCCATACAGGGTAACAAAGTGTTGACAGATCTGGATAATTTATAATTAGGCACAACTGTTTGAATATAAGCCTCCAAAAGAGTTTTCCAACCTATGTGAATCTTCAGTTCTTTTTAGATCTTCTCTGAGTTCCTTAAACTTTTTTTGTTTGAGTTTTGGTCAATCCGGTATGTGCTGGCAAATCTTTTTTCTTTTTTTTTTTTTGCAAAGAAAGATCTGCAATACTGATAACATCTAAGAAGTCAATGACCTTTGGTTTTGAGACATGTCAAGAAAATCCATGTTGCATACTCTTTTTACAAAAAGAGTTTGAGTGACATCAACTCTTTTTGGGAAATGACCAAAACATGCAGGGCAGTGTGCCTTTAAAACACTGAATTAAACTAAAGCTAGCACATCCTAAAAGCTTTATTTCCATCTCTGTTATAGCCTAGCGTTTTTAAATGAACTTGCAGGTTCCACTAGATTCATGTTGCCTGATGTTTATTATTATTATCAAAGTCTGCCGTCTAAGGTGTGCCGTCTCCATCCTGCAGCATCCTGTAACCTGGCAGCCGTCCAAAGAGGGAGACCATCTGATTGGACGAATCACCCTCAGCAAGAGAAGTGCCACCATGCCTAAGGAGGCTGGGGCTTTGCTTGGGCTAAAGGTCAGAGGCCGTCTGCTCAACATGCGGTTGGGAGTTCTGGCTTGAATAACAGTTCCTCGGTGTGTTTTAACCTCTCCAGGTGGTGGGAGGGAGGGTCACTGAGTCAGGGAGATTAGGTGCCTTCATCACCAAAGTCAAGAAGGGCAGCCTGGCCGACGTGGTGGGACATCTCCGAGCAGGTAGAGACCAAACCTTCTCCGCTGTCCTGATTCAACTTTTACAATCTCATCAAAGAAGTTGTGTAACCTCCCGGTTTCTTCACACACACACACACAGTTGGCGCTGCTACCTGACATAAAAATAATTTGAACTATAGTTATGATGAGCAATCACGTGGGCATTGACACCTGATTTCAGGGGATGAAGTTTTGCAGTGGAACAGGAAGCTGTTACCAGGGGCGACCATGAAGGAAGTTTATAACATCATCCTGGAGTCTCAAGCCGAACCTCAGGTGGAGCTGGTGGTGTCCAGGCCTATTGGGTGAGTCTGGAGAGAAACACAAAAACTGCTAACACTTGTTAACATTAGTCTGTGCAGTCAAGACCAAAATTAATATTTTGAAGCCTTTATCGTATAACAGAGAACAGTTAAAACATTTTTCATATAGTTTTAAATGCTTTCGTTTTATTAGTCGTCTTCGGTTTTGCGAAGTAGCTATGGGTTTAAACACTGTGATGCAGGCATCAGGTTGTCTTGATATATGTTTCTTCTATCTTTCCCCATCAAATAGGCAATAAAAAAAATCTAAGCCAAAAATATTTAGTTTTGTTGCTACTCTAAACCGCTCTCGACATTCTGGATATCAACGTCTTGGTCAAATCTCTTCCTTTTTTCTTCTGGCAATAATTGGAGGAGCTGATCAGTTTTTTTTTCCTGTTCATCCAACTCAATTTTGTGAATTCTGGAGATTCTTGGATGGTTCCAAATTTAAATTTTCTGATGTTTGAATGATTGATCACTTTGATTTTAGCTTGGTGACTTGGTGCGCCGTTGTGCTTGAGGATCTGCATCAACTGTTTTTATCTTAAATGCATACCAGTACTTTACAAAGATACATTTGGAGTCCAGTGACTAAAAGTATCTGAAAGTGCTGCATTGATGTAAATACTTGACTGCTGTATTTAGCTTCTTAAATATGTAAAATGAACACGTGATTTAAATGGACTCCATCACTGATTACATTGCGTTTGGGAAAATAGTTGATAAATTGTAGTTTAATTGATTGAACAAAATGAAATTTTGCCACTTGAAGATACTTATACTCTTGAAAACTGAGAAGTTTTATTTTACAATTGGGCATAAAATCATCTTCTACCTAATCAAATGTGTTTTGATTAGGTAGAAGATGACTTCAAATCCCTAATGGAGTACATAAGGTTTTGGGTTATCAGAATATGTGCTCTGAAACCAAAGAAATCTCCCACAGAAACATAAATGAAGGTTAGTTTTCATAAATGCTTATGTTGTTTAGGTTGTTTACACAACATTCCACATTTTTCCCACTGACTTAGATTTAACCTAATATACTAGCAGAAGAAAAATATTTGAAATTTTGAATCTAATATTTTCTTTCCAAACACTCACGAAGGGTTTATAGAAAATATCAGTAAGTAATTCTATTTTTTAAGGAATTTTTAATCCTCTCACTGAAACTATTTTGGCTTTACAGGTGCCATTTTGTATCTCCTATTGAACTACTCTGAATATTATCTAGCACTTATGAAATTGCGAGTCTTTGTCAGAATATTTGTGTGCAGCATTAAGTAAAATAGATAAAAGGTTCTCGGTCAAGTTCACTTCATGAGATCCAAAATGGCCACCAGGAACATTCATCATTTTAGCCATGCTTTTGCAAGAGTTCAGGTTGCCTGTGCAGAAAAGTCAGATCCTGCACCTACAACATCTCTGTGACTGGTGAGCTCTGCTGGAGCATTAGGTGTCATAAAGCAAGCTTTTTTATTATATTTGAGTTATTTTGTATTTTGGTTTTGGAATGAACTCAGAAGCAGCTCATGTCTCATGAAACACTTATCAGTTTAATATTTGAAATTATTTTAATTGGCAGTTGTAGTTTTGTCCTGCTGTTACATAATGATTTGTCATTGATCTATGCTTTGTTTTGTAGTGGTGTTCTTTACCATGTTGTGGGTGTTCATACATATATTGTTTCCTTATCTTATATTTTTTCTGTAAATATATGTATTTATAGTCAATGTGTGTACTCTGTGAGTGAGTGAAGCCGAAGTCAAGTTACCGTAATTTCCGGACTATAAGCCGCAGCTTTTGTCTCACGCTTTCAACCATGCGGCTTATACAATGATGCGGCTTATGTATGCATTTTTGTGTAGAGGAAGACGCAGGTTTAATGTAACTTAACACGTCTCAGTGCACAGGAGGAAGATGAAGACGGCTCTCAGTGACTTTTACCGGTATGTTTTTTTAACCAGCCCTGTTAGTGCTGTGTTACCGTATTGCTGCTGTGTTACTGCCGCGTAGCAGGCTCTGTTTGGAAAAAAAACCTAAGGTATATTACTAAAACTTTGAAAACTCTTTCTGTGTACCGTCTGTATGTAGGCACATGCCGCTTATAGACAGGTGCAGCTTATGTATGTACAAAATGTTTTTTCCTTTGAAAATGTACTGGGTGCGGCTTATAATCAGGTGCGCTCTATAGTCCGGAAA